>JBBPDE010217513.1:0-13869 GCA_037974605.1 Nannopetersius ansorgii
TATAGTACGTACTATTTTAACGGTAGAGCAGTACGTACTGATTCAAAATGTAGTATGCAGTATGTAGTATGCGATTTTGGACGCAGCCATAGATACTAACACATGAGGGCATTGTGGCAGAACTGGTTGTAAGGCGCCACATTGCCCCCTGGTGGCAACATTTATAATACAGTACGTTAAAGAAGTCTGAAATGACAGGGAAGTGAAGTTTTGGTCAGCTGCGGTGGGAGCAGCATTGTATGAGCAGGGATGGAGACAGACAAAACTATCTAATCACATTTTTGTAACTTAACCTGATGCTGTTTTGTTGATTTTAGCAGTCACACCAGTGGTTAGAATAGTTCATGGTTCTTTGTTAGAACTACAGAATTCTATTTTTGAGCTATATTATGGTTCCATTATTTTGTGTCTTGTAGGTATAAGGCTCCCTAGACAGTCAGAGGACTCTTGAGCTTTAGCACTGCTTTGAAATAAATCAAACCAAATTAAAACAGTAGTTTTCTGTTGTTTTTATCTGGCCCTTAAAGGCCATGGATAAATCAATGAATTTTACTAAACCTATTACCAGTGTTAGATGTTGACTGGACAATATTCGAATGCATATTCCAGCCATGGCCTACAAACACATGGTTAATCAAGTGAATTACATTTTCAAACATATTGACTTCAAACATAAAGTCATCATTGCCAAATGTAAATGTTAATATATATTATTCATGTAGACATCATGTACAGATTTGATCCAGTACTTGTTTTCAGTGCGTATGTTAAGCATTCAATAACACAAAAAAAACCCCGAAAACCTTTATTTTTTTTCCTCAAACCTCTGTTTATTCATTTCATCTGTCATGCTGCACTTCTGGCTGCTGTGTAGAGCTGAATTAAAGCGCCCCCTTGTGGCAGTAACTTTGCGTGTCGCATGTAACAGACATTGGGCTCTGAAGTTGCTTTAAATATGTTTCATTAGTGATGTTGAGTGGAACAATTTCACACCTCTAAACCAAACACCTGATATTTAGCCAGGAAGTTTGTTAACATTAACAGTGAGCAATCTTCTCCTCCACAACAGCTCAGTCATGCTATACACTGTAAACGTCATAGGGTGAGTATTGTTAGGCAAGGCAAGGCATGTTTATTTGTATAGAACAATATTATTCACACAGATCAGTCAATGTGCTTTACAGACATAAAATAAGCCAGAAAAAGAAAACAATAAATGTAACAAAACAATTATTATGAAATAAAAGTAGCAATTATGACGAGGGGAACAAAAATAAATTAAGCAATATAAAAGAATACTTATCAAAGTGCATACATTTTGTAGATATTTTACAGGTAAATGAAAGCAGTGGAAAATACATTCACTTTTGAAACTGGCAACAGTCATGACAAAACCGAGTTCCATGTGGGAAGAGCATTGCAACAATAAACCCTTCAATATATAAAGGCAAATTTTGAGAAGCCAGACTTTTGATTTAGTTACAGCTTTAATGTGATAATTGAAACTATGAGCCCCATCCATTACACCAAGGTTTTAGGCATTAGTTGTAGTTTACACATATGCACTGAGCTGAAATCTTCCTTCTTTGTGCCTAAACAGAACTATCTCAGTCTTGTCTGTATTTAAGTGAAGGAAATTTTGCTGCATCCAGGTATTTACTTCGAGGTATAAACACAAAACGTTTAGGACTGAAGTCATTTGGTGAAAGATCTAGATAGATCTGAGTGTCGTCTGCATAGCTATGACAAGCCGCCTTGTCCTCTTGGAGAATTTGGCCGAGAGGAAGCAGGTATAGACTGAACAGTATATTCTGACCCAAGTAACGATCGTTCCTAAGAGACCAAACCAGTTTTACAATCTGTCCAGCAGCACTTAATGATTGACTGTGCCAAAAACTGCTCTGAGATCTAGCAGTACCAAGACAAACGTTTATCATGACAAATGTCATCTAACATCTTTATCGGAGATATTTCAGTACTATGGAATTGACAGAAGTCAAATTAAAAGTTATCAAAGCAGCCATTTGGACTTAATTACTGATTGGGTTGAAAGCCACTTTCTCAATGACTTTGTCTATGAATGGGAGATTTGAAACTGGTCTACAGGTGTCCAGGTTTCTGTTTCAGCAGTGCTTTTATAACAACTCTTCTCAGTTTTGGCACTTAAATGATGGAACGAATGCTATAACTGCTGAATTCCTTTCAAGAAATAAGCAGCAGATCCTTTAAGGCCTGTAAGTTGCAAGGCGGGGTCTCCAGGTCCAGCACATCCCACATCTGGGAAATTTATAGGCCATGTCTGTTGCGTTCCTAAAATATACCTACTGCACAAATTCAATCGTTTCAGGGAGCAGTATCCTGCTGAAAGAAGTCATTAGGTATTGTTGTGGCCATGAAAAGTCAAGGGTGTGCTTGGTCTGCTATGATGTTTAGGTAGGTGGTACATGTCAAAGTAACATCCATATGAATGCCAGGACCCAGGTTTCCCAGGAGAACATTTCCCAGAGCCATTTCTTCCACAGATAAGTGAGGCACATACACATGTGATTAATCTGACCAGGTCACCTTCTTCTGTTGCTCCAAGGTACAGTTCTGATGGTCATGTGCAGGTCAGCATACAGCCACTGGGTCCCTGAGCAAGGCCCTTAACCCCAAGTTGCTCCAGGGAGACTGTCCCCTGTAGTTAGGGAATGGAAGTCGCTTTGGACAAAAGCATCTAATGAATGGTGTAAATGTAAATGTGCCCATTGAGTTTTTGGCAGTGGACGGGTCAGCATGGGCACTCTGACCTGTCTGTAGCTCCACAGCCACATTTGCAGCAAGCTGTGTAAACAATGACCCTTTCACCCAGCCATTACAATTTGGCCCTCGTCAAAGTCATCTGGACCCTTACTCTTGCCCATTTTTCCTTTTCTAACACATCAACTGACTGTGTACGTATATATATCGCCCCTTGACAGGTGCCACTGTAATGAGATGTTCGATGTGACTCACTTCTTCACCTGTATGTGGTTAAAATGTTGTGCCTGATCCGTATACCAAAATAAAGGAATAGGTGGAAATTGCACTGTAAAGATTATTGTACTTATGATTTGGGGTAGACTATTTTTTTCACTAGAGGGATAGGAGGGTAAAAGAAAACTGCAATCACAATGTTTGCAGACAATAATTGCACTTATTTTCCCCACACATTTTTCCACACACACCAGAGTGACGTTTGTAGTGTGTACTCAGGGAGTTGGTATACAGATGAGGCATATCTTTTGTTTGCACTGTAATTGAAATCTGCCACCAAAGCAAAGCTTTCCCAGCTATATATCAGTCTATGTAGCTGCTTTTGTTTTGTAAACACATCATTAGACTTACACTAGCTACTTTTCAAGACTTTTATATGAAACTCTACTCTTAAAGATATATATCACTGTACTACTAACAGTAACTTGTATGTAATTCAATATTGTTGTATCATATTAAAACATGTTACATGGTTATTACCATGTGTATACTACTGTCATGTGACAAGGAGTGGACCTAAATGAGTCATAGTTCTCTTTCAGCTCAAATAACACAAGGGGAATGATAAGGGAAAGGGTGTATATATAGTACATTAGATTCATTCCAACTACCCTGCTGTACAAATACCTCAGTGTTTTAGCTTATCTCCCACACCAATACTACTATTATGTCCAAAGGTCATAGCATTCTCCACATATCACTGTTCTTCTGTGTAATTTCCCCCTAAATGAAAAGTACATGATGACTTCTTCCAACTGCTGCCATCAGGCAAAAGGTACAGAAGCATCAAAACAAGGACTAACGGACTGAATAGCAGTTTCTACCCTGAATGAAACCTAATCACCTTCAACAGCTTAAGTGCAATAGATACAATCTCATGCAATATGTCTTTTATGTGCAAGAAGGTTCTATGTGGAGTGAGTGGGTTCTACATCTTACCTTTAGTTTAAATTTTTTTTTCCATTTCTTATTTTTCCATTATTCTTATTCTTATTTTATTTTATTCAGTATTTCTTTTATAATTCTTTGATGCTCCAAGGACTGCACCTAATTTCATTGTACCTGTTACAATGACAATAAAGATATTCTGATTCTGAATTTAATGTTTACACTTTTAAGTGGGGTGGGGGGCAGGGGCATACCAAATACTTTTTATTAAAAAAAATAAATATTTCTAACATTTTACTTCTTGCTTTAAAACTGCACCACTGCAGATGAGTAAAAAAGTGTACAAAACATATTTAGACACACAGGGTAGGTACATTTCAGTCATAATCATCGCAGGTGTAAAAATATGGGTAAAGTCTTCTGTGAATTCAAGTCTTTACACAGCTGCTCTATCAAACAAAGCAACTTCACAGGCAGACATTAAACAAGTGTGACTTAAACTTATGGGCTTCTTGAGGCTGTTATCAGTTCAAACTCAAATGCAAGTCTGATTATGCATGTTTTTCAGGTGGTTTAGTTGGATAAGACTCTGGTTGGGTAGATGAATGCCTTGAAGTTGGCGAAGATCCTGTGGTACTTGCTGCTTGACCAGCTGGACCTGGATAACTTACAGAAGAGTATGAGGGAGGACTGAGGGCTGGAGCTGGTGAAGCTGACTGGAATGCTGGAAATAGTGGGTTTTGATCTGGGTAGATGTCTGTATATAAAGGAGGAGGAGATAATGGATTGGCTGGCTGTGGATACAGTGGTGGAGCTGGTCCAAATGCAGCACCAAGGGGGCTGCGCCCAAATGCTGCACCTGGGGGGCTGCACCCAAATGCTGCACCTGGGGGGCTGCACCCAAATGCTGCACCTGGGGGGCTGCGCCCAAACACAGGACCAGGGGGACAACGCCCAAAAGCTGCAACAGGAGGACTACGCCCAAACGCAGCACCAGGACGACTATGCCCAAACGCAGCACCAGCAGGACTACACCCAAACGCAGCACCAGGGGGACTGAGCCCAAACTCAGACTGGGCTGGAGGCCTGGGCTGGCAGGGCTGTCCTGCAGAGAGAATGACCACTGGAAATTTGATTGCTGGGTCAGTAGCATAAGGGACATCCAAATAGACCTTAGAAAAAAACAGAACAGTGTCATTTTGGTGAATTGTGGAAGCACCTAAGAATAAGAACCTCAAAGACACTACAACCTCATAAGCTATATCAATAAACATAATCTGTAAAAATACATTTTTAGAATCAGGATTTTTACGGAAATAAAATATATACTGTATAGTCTGGTGTTAATTTTAGCTTTAACTATACAGATAACAAAAGGAGTAGTGGGTCCTAAATTCGGTCTTATCTTCATTTTTGAGCTTTGTACAAACACTGCAGGTTCAATCTTAACAGACAGAGAAGCTACACGAAAGAAAGTAAACAGGCCACTGGTACCTTAAATGTGTACTCCAGTTTAATAATACTACAATTTTGAAAATTGTAGTCCACATTGGATGGTATAATAAGGTCTTTGTTTACTGTTTTCTTTGATCCTTTCGGAATGGGATCCCCAACCAATTTGAAAATAGTTTCCAAAGAGTAATTCGTGCGGCCTTGTGCATGGAAGATCTGTTTTTGCTGAAGACTGTATTTCAGCTTGAGCTCGCGAGATGAAGAGTTATCGACATTGGTGGAAACCCTGATGACATCACCTGTAAAAAGAAAAATAATTAAAATATAATTAAAATCTGGGCTTAAACAGCAGCAATTGTGGCTTTTCTTGTGAGTACAGGAAACGTAAAAACAACACTTACTATACTTATAAAGATAACAGTACTTAATTACATAGTAAAAATGTAAACCCACCTGGAACATAACTCCTTTTGTCAATTGTTGCTGTCATTGAGGCACTACCAGAAGTGAAAAGTTTCATCTTTTTGTCTACAGCAGCCTTCTGAGGGGTCTTATACGTTAAAGCAAAAACACAGATAAGAGTCATTTCAATAAAAGGCAGCCATGAGAATGATCACATGTGTGGTTGGATAGCCTTTTAATACAGACTACATAAAACTACCACTTATAGAATAAATCAGACGTCTTCAACTGAATTTTGTAACCATAGAACACCATGCTTCCAACACTCTGGACACAGTTTGGGGAGGAACCTTTTCTATTCCAGCATGACTGTGCCCCAGTGCACAAAGCAAGCTCCATAAAGACATGGTTGGAGGAGTTCAGTGTGGAAGAACTTGACTGGCCCACACAGAGCCCTGACCTCAAGCCCATCAAACATTTTTGGGATTAATTGGAACAGAGATTGTGAGTCAGAACTTCTCGTCATCAGTGTCTGATTTCATAAATGCTCTACAGAATGAATGGGCACAAATTCCCACAAAATCTCCCAAATTTTGTGGAAAGCTTTCCAAGATGAGTGGAGGCTATTATAGCCGTAAACGGGGACCAACTCCTTATTAAAGTCCATGTATTTGAATGCAGTTTAATTAAAGTCCCTGTTGGTGTAATGGTCAGTATTTTGGTCTATATAGTGTAACTAGTGGCTACAAAATCCATGTCCAAAAACTGTATTGAAGCTCCGATTGAAGCTCTGATTAAAACGTAAATCTGTCTAATAACATTTTCTTTCCGTTATAAGCTGTATAAGACAGTTATATCAGAATGCAACCATTTCAGGGCAAATGCTGCTACTTAAGTCTACATTCATTTTGACTTAATACAGTTTTACTCTAAATTAACCAATTAACAACTATAAAACAATTGGTTTTATGGCCAAAACGTTTGTGTTAAAAAAAAAAAAGCAGGGTATTAACCAATGCCTCTTAGGACTCTCTTCATTCAGTTCCCGTGTTTTACCACTTTACCCCAAAAAGGGGGTTTTTCCCTGGTTTTAACATCACATACAACCTCACATAGACCCTCAACCCCAGCTCTATTAGCAAGAAAGCAGTGTCTCTACTTCATGTAGAGACTGAGGAGAGTACTGTATGTATATGGTTGAAATGACAATAAACCTACTTGACTTGACACATACCATTATTTTAGCACCAGCAGCAATCTTTGGCACAAAGTTGATTTCTTTAACTGCTGTTTTGTCTATCATCCATGAACGATCCAGTCTGGCTTCTAGAATGTATTTAACAGAGCCATGATATCCTTTAAAAGATGGCGGCATATCCCTGAAATTAAAAAAGACAAGAGTAGTGTGTGTGTGTGTATGTGTGTGTGTGTGTGTGTGTGTGTGTGTGTGTGTGTGTGTGTGTGTGTAGCATTAAATGACGTTTGTGTAGCATTTAAGACACAATGCTACACATAAACGCCAGACAAAAATGTCTAATTATCTCACTGTATAGCATGTATAACCCATATTAAATTACTAACAAAAAAATTTTCAACTAAGCAATGGTCATATCTACAGCACTGGCATGGCAAGTAGTTTATTTATAAGGTAGCTGTACACCACTGCGTCCTTTACCAAGAAATTCTGGCCTTACTTTCTTAAAACAAAGATTTCATGGAACTATCTGAGATATACAAACACACTTTATGAGTTTAATGGAGACCTACATTAGGGCTGCACAACATGAACAAAATATTAGCATTAAGATTATATTGTGAGATATCGCAACGCCTTTCGATAAATAAAAGGGCCCATATCAGATTAGCCCCACTCAGTGCCTCAGCCCTGTGCTGCCTTTTGTCTGTGTGCTCATTTCCAGCCTCTTTGTTCAAGATTTGAACTCTCGACCCCAGCAGCACTATTCCACCACATTGTTTATAGGTTTATAATACAGTAATTAAGAGCATCACAATACTAAACTCGGAGTTGTCTTGAAATTACACTAAAACTGAATCTGAAATTCAGTACTTACCTATCAGGCAGCTGGAAACTAAATGGAAAAACATTCAGTCTCCCAGGTCTAATCACATTACCATCTACAGGAAGAAGAAAATGAGAGAAAGACTGCTTTATGGAAAATAAAATGACATCCACATGCCCCTGGAAATCATACATATTAATTTCATTAAGGATTTGTGAATTGGAGGGTGTAAAATAAACAGATGCTACTTACAGAGCTCCTTATTTGTTGTAATGATGTTTGCTTCTCTTTTTTCTGCAGAAGTAAGAACAAAAATGAATATTAGGGATAGGATTTGCCAGAGAGGCAGCAGCATGATACTGTCGGGATATTTGGGCCATGATATGAAATTATTGTGATCTTTTGAATATCTTTGTGACTCCTATCCAATTTCTGCTGTGACGCAATGCTAGAACTTCACGGTATGGAAAAAATATGAGTACTCCGATTTTACTGCTACTCATTTTGATTGTGATGCCTTTCAAATGGTACAAGTTTACTTCTCCCACGTTTCAACTTTACTTCCCCATCCATACAGTCAACATTATGGAAAATAAGCCACAAAAAAAAAATTTAAAAATCTTAGATTTTGTGACATCAACACATTAAAATATATCTCCCGATTCTGACCACAGCAGTTTAGCCCCACCCATTCATGCACTGATTCCTTAACACCTTTAATGGTTAAAAGAGAGACTCTTGGCAGAATACCTGAAGACCTCTATTCATCAGAACACCCAGTAACTCACCTGGAGCTGTGATTGGTCACCCTTTCAAAAATACTGTTTATTTGCATATTGCAGGCTTTTGCAGGGACCAGTACTGCGACAACATACGACAAATTGTGCCGGCCTTGTTAATACTAGTAATAACTAGTGTTTGAGCACATTTTTGTGGCAAAGTTAGTGAACACTCAAATATCCACAATGCATATAAAAAACTCTGTTTTTGAGTACGGTGTAGATGGACGCTGTTGTTCTACAGTGCTTTTCAAAACAGAAGAGAAAGAGCTACACATAGCTGAATATGTTTTTAAGACAGGAGATGACATCTTAAAGAAGTGTGATAAACATTAAATTCCATTATAGTTATTAGTAATAAAAAATCTCCTCTAAAGTTGCCTCCATAGTTTGGTACAATGAATGTAGGCATGGCAACACTCCATCACTTCTTGGTTTATTTCGTTAATATTTTAGTATACTAACCTGCCAAACTCATACTACTGAGGTTAATACACAACACTAGGACTAGAACTACGTTGTAGTATTAGGGTGTAATGCATGGACACACCTTGTCATTTTGACAGTCTTGTGCCATCTTGTGGACTTCAGACGCAAAGTCATCAAAGTAGATGTAGATAAACATCAATACAAAGTTTCCAAAGCATTACTATAACATTATATTCTATTTATTGTAAGGGCTGGAAATAAGGTTATTCTCTTTATCCATGTAAGTCGGCTCCAACCCTTACCTGGTTTGGAGGGGTCCATAACAAAAAACTGCTTCAGTTTGAAGTATCTCTCGTGGGAGCTGTAGCTGTGGGTCCGATCATTGCGTCTCTCGGACCACCTCACGTTTGCGTCCCCTTTGAACTTGATGTAGAAAGAGTTGATATGAACGTCTTTGGACACTTCCAGAAAGACTCGGCCCTGAAGAACGTCTCCGTTGGTGAAGGTGTTGGTTTCGTTTACACGATCGTAGATTAAAGTCAGCTCTTTGATCGCCGAGGACATCATTTCTGCAGGCCAAAGCTCAGCAGAAAGCTTCCTGCAGTCAGGCGTCCTGGTGCTGAAAAATAAACCATATGAACAGGAACGCCCTCTCCTAAGAGCTTGGACAAGCAGGAGAGGCTGGAGTCTGTAGAGCAGCGTGGTCGCTCCACCCTCCTGTTGAGCCAGCTGGCCAAGAAAGGATCCAACAGCAGCGTCTGTGCAATCATGTTAGAGTAAAACTCTATCCCCAAGGGAACACCAGATACGCTGAGTGAACAGATTGTATAAAATTATATAAAATGTACAGAACTGAATGTGAAAATAACATTCAGTATAATAATGTGCAGTACCTGTTTGGATGGGGTTGAGATCAGTGGTCTGTGAGGGCCAGTCAAGTTCTTCCACACTGAACTCAACCAGCCATGTCTTTATGGAGCTCGCTTTGTGCACTGGGATGCAGTCAAGCTGGAATAGAAAACGTTCTTCCCCAAACTGTGTCCACAAAGTTGAAAGCGTGGCGAAATGTCTTGAGTGGGCATTAAGACTGCCCTTCAATGGAAACCCTGACAGTTGTATCCTAATACTTTTGAACATATATACACACTGGCAATTTTAGAAAGTTTTAGAACACCCCAATTTTTCTGTTTGTTTGTATTAAAATTCAAGTAGTTCAATATCTCATTGTTCATTCTGCAGAAAGTTCTTCCCAACTATGCTGCAGAAGTTCCATAAGTGTGCGGCACTTTTCTTTGCTTTCACTCTTCTCCTAAAGTTCATCCTAAAGCAGCCCGATGGGCTTTAAGTCTGGATACTTCTGGCCACTCCATGTTTTCCAGCTTACCATTTTGTTCTTTTTTCTAAGGCAGTTCTGACAGAGCTTGGACTTACGTTTCGGGTCACTATCTTGCTGTAGGACGAACCCGACCAACTAGGCACAGACCAGAGGAACTGCATGGAGCTACATATTATTTCCCACTTCTGGGCAACCTTACCATTTTTAAACCTCTCGGAGTTCATGACTGTCGTTTAGACCATTTCATACTATTCATTGGACTTGAACTACTTGAATTTCAATTTAAAAAAAGCTTTTGGCCGGTAGTGTATATATATCAGATGCAATATATGTATAAATTTCTGCCCTGATAGATCCTGCCCTGTTGCTATTAGAATTCAATTAGAGAGAAGGATTTAGAATTCAGCACAGCCATGTTACTTTAAGGCATTATATGAATTATATTTTTACACATTTAATAAATGTATGAAAATGTTGAACAGATTTGCTGAAGTAAATCTGTGCACTTTTTCACTAAGAATTTCCATGCAAATATTTTTATGCATTCTTTAATTTTGATCAAGACTATATTACCTCATGCAAGTAAATCAGTGTGTGATTAAAACACCACAGATTATATGTATCTGCATTTATACATCATACATTAAAAAGTGCTTCACCACTGTCAGGTGTTACAGAAATGTACAATTTGAGGGTTTAATTTTATTGAATCTGAAAATGCTACACTTACATTTAAAACTGCATAATCAAGCACAACATGCTCAAATGTAAAGCCATCATTTTAAATTATTATTTTTTTAACCTGAAAACAACCCATTTTGTATAAATTAAGTTAGATTTTTATCTGAAATAAATACAATACACATTATACTGCTATATGACATATGTCTTTGTTAAATAAACAAGAAACAAACTTTTTATGGTTATTTATGGTTAGTAGCCTTTACAGAGCTTCTGATAAATTGATTAGTCCTTGATTATTTTACAGAGCACAGAAAAAAGGTCTCTTGAGAGTGTCAGTTTAGCTAGTACTTGATTTTTCACTTTTATTTTTGACATAGATCTTATTTATCACCCACTGGTGGTGTGGTGGTTAGGAAATACCGCCTGTTAATGGAAGTTTGTGCGTTTGAATCCCAGGACCACTAGTGGCACTAGAGGTACCCCTGAGTAAAGTACCCACACACTGCTCCCCAGAATCGGGGCATCACTGGCTGCCCACTGCTTCATCGGTGTGAATGGATTAAATGCAGAGAAAGAATTTCACTCTGTTCACACTGTGTGCTCTCCTGTGGTGTGTTCATGTGTGTCAACTGGATACTTTACACTTATTTGCAAAAAGCCGGTGTTACAACTTAGATCACAGTCAGTGATGTTAGACATTCGGCAGATTTTCAGTTCGCCAGATCATGCAGCATTTAAAGGTAAGTCTGATGGTGCATGTATTCAGGAAATTCAGTTAGATAAAACTCTGGTTCACTGGTTGAATGATTTAAATTGGCTGCATTTTCTGCTTGACCACAGTCTGTTGCAGAGTACGGAGGAGGATGGAAGGTTGGAGTTGATGGAGCTGGCTGGAATCCTGGCACTGTTGGGTTTTGATCTGGGTAGATGTCTGTGTAGGAAGGAGGAGGAGCTTCTGAACTGGTCAGCTGTGAATATACAGGCAGAGCAGATCCAGAGGGACTGGACCAAAACCCAGGAAGGGGTGAAAGACTGTTCCTTCTTAGTTCGTGTGGGATACCAAAGTGTTGAAAGTGCGATTGCAAAGGAGAAAGTTGGTTTGCATGGAAAATGATCAGTGGAAATGTGATCTTCAGGCCATTCGCACTGGGGACATTCAAGCAGACCTAAGAAAAAACAGTAAAGTATTTATAGTCAATTATATATTTCATCAGTTGGCCACCACTTTGTTTGAATAGCAGTCTGAATTGTTTCAATTATTCAAAAAGGTTATCAATTCTGATTTGCTAGATTGCTAGATTGTTGATAGATACTAAGTTAAAGGTCTCGTGTCTGTGGTGTATACATTTCTAGCATTTAATAAAATGGAAAAAAAATATGTGCTGCACTCAGCATGTTAGTTCTAGCATCTCACAAATGACTGTACTTCAGTTTTTACCCAAATTTTAATCAAATATTTATTGAAACAAAAAAAAAACAGAATTAGAGGCCACAACCAGACAAATCAGAAAAAAACACACTCCAGTGTGATTCAAAACTACTACTGAATACTGAGGAGTGGGGAAAAGTTGACTTGTTGGCAGTGTGACAGTGTCTGAAATGAATTACAGCTCCTAATGCCCACTGAAAAATGTGTGGACATCACTGCCTAAATGTTACATTTTCCCTGTAAGGTTACAGTTTATGAGTGTGCATGATAATGCATTTTGTCACAACTCCGATCTGAAGGCCTAAGTGGACTATATGGACAAAAGAATTGGGACACACCTGTTTTTTAGGGTTTGTGCAAGACCCCCCATTTCCAGTGGTTGAGCAGACCAATACATTTTGGACAAGACATGCTTCCAACTTTGTGGACACAGTTGAGGGAAGAACCTTTAAATGTCATTAAAATCCTAGTTGGTGTAATGGTCAGGCGTCCCAGTACTTTTGTCTATATAGTGTCTGTCATCATGTAACTTGAACAAAGGAAAGAAAATGAGATCGATACCTCAAGTACATACTCCACTTTGAAAATGCCACAGCTTGCGGTTAATTCCAAGTTAGATGGGATCTTCAGGTGTGTGTTGATTGTTGGCTTTGATCCAGAGGGTACAGGATCTCCATCCACTTTGAAAATGGTCTGTGATAAACACTTTCTCTTGGCTTGTACAAAGAAGACCTGTTTCTGTTGAAGACTGTACTTCAGCTTGAGCTCGCGAGATGAAGAGTTATCAACATTGGTGGTGACTACGATGACATCACCTTTCAAAACGAGAGGGAATCGAGAAATCCAGACTCAGAAATGGGCTGAAACATTTATCGTTAGTAGGTCATTGTTAAATAATGTAAACTAACCTCGAATATATCCAATTTTATCAATTTTTACTCTGATTGAAGCTCTTCCAGAGGTGAAATATTTCATCTTTTTTTCTGTAGCAGCACTCTGTGGACACTGCATTCAGAAGTAAAAGCATAGAAAAACAACATCAAATACAGAAAACAATCTACTTTCTATTCTTGTTGGTTTTGCTCCTTGATATGACAGTGTTTCCTACTGAATTTTCCTGCTATCGTTCTCTGCTACACTGATATCGTAGACGACAGCAATATCTAAATAAGCATCTAACCAATCCCAGCTCCAGGTGAGGTACTAGGTGTTCTAATGAATTGGGTTCTTCATAAAACTTATGATTTATTATCAATGATTTTGTCCCCCTTAAGCATTAAAAGCGCTGGGCTGGTGAATCGATGCATAAATGCATGTGGCTAAACTGCCAGAACAATGAGATATATTTAATTGTTATATATCTAGACTGTACGGAATGGGGGAGGGGGGGGGGGGGGGGGGTTGGGGGGCAATCTCCCATTTGAAACTCCACCC
>JBBPDE010217522.1:0-13868 GCA_037974605.1 Nannopetersius ansorgii
GAGAGAGAGAGAGAGAGAGAGAGAAAGAAAGAAATACAGACAGAAACAAAGATAGAGGAAGAAACAGAAACAGAGAGAGTATAGGAGAGAGAGATATAGTTACACATTGTACATAGATAGATACACACACACACACACACACACATATACACCCACCGTGCTAAGCCCCCATCCCCTGGCTTTTCTGGCCAGAAGGGATTAGCTAATACTGTCTGTCTGTCTGGACTGGCCCTCCTGGGATGTTGTGTGTTTTTCAGTCAGCAGTCTGACTAAAACTAGTTAAGTGTCAGTTAGCAATCTCACCACTGAAGCACATCTTTTCACACACTCGGGCAGATAAAAAAATGACAGCTGTCTTCTCCATTACACTGGGAACACAGTGTGTTGGAATTTGATTATGTAATTCTGAAATGCCTTAGCCGTGGACGGGCAGCTTCGACATCATCTTAACACACCGCAGGATAAGTGGAATCATAAATGAGAAAAAGTTCCTGTTCACAGACCTGTCCGCCCTACAGGCAAGGGTGCAGAAGCTCTGTTCTCCAGGGTAGTAATGGTACACGGATGTTCAGTGTTTGATACGATTTTCTACTCTGGTGTCAAGATTTGATTAGATTTTTATGTGTTTCATCCATTTAAAATCTCCAGAGATCTAATTCAACACTACACAGGTTGATTTAGCTATGAAAACTGTGGCTTTTCTTTAAAAACAGGCATCATATCTTTGTGCCGAACAATAATCTTATTATGAAACTTTAAATGATGTAAAAATAATTAAGATGCACAGTGGTTTCTGTAAGGATCTCAGTTATAAACTCAAAGGATTAAAGGCTGCGAGCTGGATTTCCGAACTGATCTCTTTGACTGAAATGTGCTACTGTTATTTCAGGTATCATGCTGTGTTTAATTCTTTCCTGCACTACTGCTCTGTATTGTCCAAATGCTTGACAGTGGAGAGAACATTGCAACAATGTGTTCGTTTTTTATGACTGTAGCGTATGACAAACATACACTATACGGTCAAAAGTATTGGGACACTTGACCATTACACCAACAGGGACTTTACTGGCGTTGCGTTCAAACACATGTTCTTTAGGATGGACCTGGTCCCACAAGCTAGAACGTCTTCCATGCTGAGCCCAAACCCTGAAAAACAGGCGTCATTCTTTTTCTGTATTGTGTCTGAGTATTTGGTTTGAATATGATGAAGAGCAAAGACTGCACATTTGTCCAGTAAGTGTAAAAGCAGTGCATGTCCCTATGTTCCCTGCCGTCATGCTCTCTAGTCACAGTCTAGCAGTTATACAATATAGAGCAGTAGTGTGTAAACACATCACAGCATGTGATATATCTGTCTTCATGTTTAGTTGTGTATGATTCAGTCTCTGTGGAATGATATATGCTGTATACCTGTGTGTTCACACCACCACACTTTCATGAAATACTGCAAGACATGACAGTACTATGTTGTAATTAAAGTATAGCAGCGATTCTTCAGGGTTCTCCTATTCAGAGCAACTTACAGTTTAATCACATCACAGATATAGTAAAATGTGGCTTTAGGAGTTTTGCCCAAGGACTGTTATTGGTGCAGCGTGATGTACTTGTCTTGGCAGGGAATCAGACCGGAGTCTGCTGTGTGGAGGACAGATAGAAATACAAGGTTTTGTTCTCACAGGGCCAACATTTATTTATGTATGCAATGTGTTCTGCTCTGTTCCCCTAATAGGCATCATTATCATTCATATCATTCAAGCATCATCAATTGGTTCTAGGAAAAATCTAAGATGTGTAAAATGCTCAAATGAATTCATTGTGCTTTCACAGCCACTTAACATTAATTAGCGGCTCAGATGTGCGTGTTCTGTGAATCATTGCCGCTAAACATGGACACACACAGCCAGATTAGTCTGGGGCAGCTGCTAGGGCTATTTCAGTAAAACGAAGAATCCTTTCATATGTAGCAACCCCTGAAATATACACAAGCCAAAACCCGAGTACCATAGATTCAGTGTTGCTGATAATGTTGATGGGCAAAAAGTATTGGGACACACCTCTGAAATTATTATATTCATGTGCCTTCTTACTTCCAGTGAAGGGCAATCTTAATGCTTCAGTATACCAAGATATTTGGGGCAACACCAGGCTTCCATCTTTGTGGACATAGTTTGGGGAAGAACCTTTTCTATTCTAGCATGACTGTGTCCCATAAAGACATGGCTGGATGAGTTCAGTGTGGAAGAACTTTTGGGATGAACTGGAACTGAGATTGTGAGCCAGACCTTCTGATCCAACATTAGTGCCTGATCTCATAAATGCTTTACAGAATGAATGGACACAAATTGCCACAGAAACTCTTGTGGAAAGCCTTTCAAGAAGACTGGAAGCTGTTCTAGCTGCAAAGGGACCAGCTCCATATTAAAGTCTATGTATTTGAATGCAGTGTCATTAAAATCTGTTGGTGTAATGGCCAGGTGTCCCAATACTTTTGTCCACATAGTTACCCATCAGTGCACAACTCTAAAGATTGCATGTTATGTAACAGCTGCTTTGAGGGTACATCAGTTTAAAGTTTGTGTAGGTAGTGTGTGATTCTCTTGATAACAGAGATGCAGAAATCATGGATTTTTCCTCTCTTCCCTTTCGCCCATTGTTTCCTCTCTCCACCCCAGGCTCTCTGACAGACGGCCGGAAGTTCGACTCTTCCCGTGACCGTGACAAGCCCTTTAAGTTCAAGATTGGTAAACAAGAAGTGATTCGAGGCTGGGAGGAAGGTGTCGTGCAGGTGTGTGATGCTCCGTGGCTGACCTTTTCATTCTTACGTTTTAGAAAAACGACAAGGTTTCGTCTGTCACAAAACACTGAATGATGCTTTATACTGGACAGTCAGGAAGCCACATCCACCCTGCAGGATTGTCTCTTTCAATATTTTGCAAGGGAACACATGCATGTTTCACTGGCTTAACCTACATTAAAAATTACTCTCTTTCCTGGAAGATATGAAACATTTATTACAGTCATGCCCCCCCTCTTCGCTTGTTGTGGTTCAGTGGTGTAGTTCTCCTATTGGACTAGCTGGGGTCAGTAATGAGTCAGTGAAGCTCTTATATAATGTTAAGATTGATGCAGTGTGCTGCCTTCCGCTCTGAGAGTGCTCTTTAGTTTCCACTCTGGTGGAACAGCACTAGAGAAGTGCTCAGGCCTTTCAGAAATGCCTGCTCTTTGTGAAAACCTGGTTTAGTAAATCGGCATAAGAGAATAAATACATCTGCCTATGTAAAAATGCATACATAGTGATGTTGAGTAAGGGATATTTTGCTGCATTTTTGTATGAATTACCCCAATGAGAAAATATTTTATTGTTAAGAACAGTGAACTGTGAACATGATGGGTTTAACACTTGGTTATTGTGTGTGTCTGCCATAACTGGTGATCCATACTTGATCTTTTAACAGATTTGTTTATTTTGTGTTATAGGTATATGTGATTAAACATACATTATATGGACAAAACTATTGGGACACAATTAAGAACAATCTTAATGCTTCAGCAAACCAAGACATCTTGGACAACGCCATGCTTCCAACTTTGTGGACACAGTTTGGGGACGAACCTTTTCTGTTCCAGCATGACTGTGTTCCAGTGCACAAAGCGAACTCCATAAAGTGAGCCCTATAATATAGCCGAGAAGGGGAACCAACTCCATATTAAAATCTATGTATTTGATTGTAATGTCATTAAAGTCCCTGTTGGTGTAAGGGTCAGGCACCCTAATACTTTGTCCATATAGTGTATTACTAGTGGGCCTAAAGAATAACTTGAATAACTTACACTTGCATATGTTTATTTCACACGCTTTTTATTTATAAACCTTACAGTTTAATGATAGACAATTATTACATTGTCCTTAACACACCCTAATCTAAGTCATACAGCTAACACAGCTGTAAAACCATAAAAACACAACGAAGCCACAAAAACTCCCTCACTCATACGCCATGTTACTGCATATTCTTGCATCATGCGCAACCAAACTGGTCCATAAGTACGAAGCCGACTGTGTAAGCCGAGTGGGAGTGAGCGTTGTAAAATCGAAACGTTGTATGTCGAGACCATTGTAACTGGAGGACCCCCTGTAGAAGTAAACTGACCCCTCTGTGCTCTTGTGTATGTGTGCATGGCTTGTAGATGAGTGTAGGCCAGCGAGCGAGGCTGACCTGCTCCCCAGACTATGCCTATGGAAATAAGGGTCACCCTGGAATCATCCCACCTAACGCCACCCTCATCTTCGACGTGGAGCTCCTCAGCCTGGAGTGACAGCTCCTCAACGTCTGTTCTTATTCATGCTTTATTATTTGGTAGGTATTTCAACTGTCATTAAAAAAGCTGTCCTTTTTTTTAATGACCATGGCTTGCAGAAACACATGAAATGAATCACTTTCTCCTTTCATTTAAAGCAATAAGTAGATGAAAAATTTCTGCCCTAGAGGAAGTTGACCTGTTAGTATGAGTCTGAAATCTGTTACTTTAGTTTTGTACGAATAATGAAGCTAATGATTTTAATAAACGCAATAAAAGTACAAACAAGATACAGGCTTCACATTGGCTGCAGCTATTGTTTTTAGGTATGAAACATAATTTTAGATCATATTCTGTTATAAGCAAGTCTGTTTGGGATCACTAAACCATGTGACACTGTTTAAGGCAATAGTGTGATGATTTAGACAAGAGTTGCATTAAGCTATTACCTTCTATCCAGTTAGAACTATGATCCCATTCATACACTAAATGGACCAAAGTATTGGGACGCACCTGTTTTTCATTGGTTTGGGCTAGACCTTTTACTTCCAGTGAAGCACAGTCTTAATGCTTCAGTATACCAATACATTTTGGACACCATGCTTCCAACTTTGAGGACCCAGTTTGGGGGAAGAACCTTTTCTATTCCAGCATGACTGCATCTCAGTGCACAAAGAAAGCTCCATAAAAAACATGGCTGGATAAGTTCAGCATGGAATTTCAAATTGTATCTATGTATTTGAATACAGTGTCATTAAAGTCCCAGTTAGTGTAATGGTCAGCTGTCCCAATACTTTGGCAATATAGTGTACTTTGGGATTTAAATGGGGTGAGTCCACACTTAATTTACTTGGTATCAACAAAGTTATATCAATACATCTTCATCTTTGTTTCATGACAAGAACGTAAGTCTTCTTGTTCCAAATACTGATGTCACTCCTCATGAGATGAAGAACGCTTCCAGCCATATTTGGCTGTTTGTGTTGCAGCTGTTTTTTTTGTTGACACAATACAGTTTTCTGTTCAATGATGTCCAATCAGAAATGGCAACTTTTTTTTAGACTATCAAACTAATGAAGAAACTTGGGTGGGATCCGGGAGTAGAGTTACGTTCCAGCAGTTTATCACGTTGAGTGTTTAAATGGATTGCACAAAGACTATACATAAAATTCCAGGACATAAAATTCCAGGACAGGAGCTTTACATAAAATTCCACTAAGCAAAAGAGCTTCAGGAGCGTTTAATCCCTTGTAGCTAATTTAGATCCCCTTTCATGATTAGCTGTAAGTGTGGTAAGAATGATGAGGAAAACAAACTATGAATTTGTTAAATTTTTGGTTTTAATGACAATACTCATGTATTACTCCTGTAAATAAGAATTCATGTACATGAAATTTCAGTCTGAACATTAAACAAATGTTATCCCATTCTTTCAGTTTGTTTACTATCTTGGACCCGGAGAGAAGCTGGAAGTTTGCACGGGATCCGCGTTTGATTCCACGATCGTTTTTTGTGAGCGTAATGGTCCTCCACTTTTAATCACGACTTTATCCTTACACGTATGATATTGTTATTGACTTTATTTATATCCTCCTCAGTCGTCTTTCTACACAATATATGGAGGTGGTTCTCAGTGCCAGTCTTAAAGGACTCTTCATTTGATTGGGTCAGTTAGTTAGTAATTGAATTGAACGTGGTCTGGTGTTAAGAACCACCAACCTGTTGGACATATCCTCCAAGGTGTCATTCTTAAATACTATCAATACTAAATACTGCATTGCGTTGTATTGCGAGAGGTCAAGGACATGATCAAATATAACAAATCTTTCAGTATAACACTTCTTCACTTATTTGCATGTTATAATTGAATAGTTACGCCCCCTTCCATTCATTTTTTGGTGATGCGCTTTGAGCCAAGTGTTTGTGTGACTGAATAAACGGAAAGCACACGCCTCTTGCTGAATACTGAAGAACAGAGAAGTCCTTCGTAGATATGAACAAGTCCTTATTTAAGCACCTAGGCTTGGCTAGTGGACTTTGCTCTAGTTTATAGTCATGATAATATGTAATCAGTTTACATAGACACCTTTTCACACTTTTTGATGAAATCAAAGGCTCCTGCTGCATAATCTCTGTGACGATACACTGACACCAGAAAGCATATTCAGAAAATGCAGAAAAAAACTGTTTGTACAGAAAGATGCTCTTGGAATGATTTGCCTGTGTGTTAGATGAGCTTGTTTTAACTTAGGTCAAGCTAATGTGTTTAATTAGTGCTGAAAAAAAAATGGAGCAGTTATACTCTCTCTGTTTTCATGGTGTGTCCTTTAGTTTTGACCTTTTTTTTTGTAATGAGTGCAACGTGCATGTCATTTTTAAACACATTTGCACTTGTGAGGAATTTCTACACATTCTTGATCACCATTCAGCGTCATTCGATCAAAGTCGGTCCATCGATTTGCTCAAAATGTTCAGCACTGTGTGCGCACATGAAACTGGAGTGATGTTTTTTTTTTTTTTTTTTTTAAAGAGCTGCGATGCCTAAAAGGTGTAAGAGAGCTTTCGGGCGACTAAGACCGACTCGCTACCTACTCTTGAAACTTTTTGCATTGATATATATTTTTCAAATGCCACGTTTTTAGAGCTAAAGTATTACAAGCAGTAAACTACAGTTTAAATTATTTTGCAAGTTGCCTATTATTAAGAATATAAGAATAAGAACAACACTGCCTAGATAAGCACTGTGTTTTCGTTAGTCGGAGCGACAGAGGCAATAGTGTTTTGTATGGGTAAATATAAAAAAAATCAAGTTTGACGTAAAAGCAAACCTTGGAAAAATCCATGAAGTTGATGCTTTGTTTTCTATCGCTGAAGTTGAAGCATCAATGCATATGGCTTTAGTAGTACTTACATGTAAAGTTTGTGTGCTGAGTGACATACATGGGCCGTAAACCAATGAACAAGTGAAAATGTGCTATTGCAATAAACGCTTTTTTTTTCTGCTTTGGGGCGTGGGAGTTCTTTGTTGTCTTCCTTTCCTTTTCCTTCGCAAAATGTCCCGGGTGTCCAGCCCAACTGAAACACACACAATGCTCAGTCAGAACTGAATGCACCAGGCCAAACAATCATTATTTATTTATTTATTTATTTTTGTGCTGCATTCATGGGTGGGTAAATGCATTTATCTAGCGATAATGGGGTTGCATTACAGTTAGAAAGCTTTGGACCAATATCTTTGGTCAGAAGAAAAAACAAACGCATTAGTGTATTAGCTGCGGTCCCAGCATGGAGCTGCCAAACACAATTTATTGTGCTTAGGTGATATACTGCTGGATTTTGTACCAATTTGTTGAAATGATACCATTGTGTCTTCTATTAGCCTAGTATGCTTTTACAATAAAGGAAATCTAATGTAAGCAGTGATTATTTCAAGATTTAAACAAATTCAATCCCCTTGAATTACTACTACTGACTAATTTAAGCAAGTAGGAATAACAAAACTGTTTGAGATGAAACGCTACTTTCTCAATCAGGTTTTCTTTCAGAAGATGGTGACAGTAAAAACAGCCATTTAATTTCTAATACGAAATGACCGCAGAAGAGACATATTTTTATATGTGACACTTATATTGGTAAACTAAAAATCTAATTTCTACTGTTTGCCTGCAAGTACACTATATGGACAAAAGTATTGGGACGCCTGATCATTAGACCAACAGGGTCTTTAATGACACTGAATTTAAATACACAGACTTTAATATGAAGTTGGTCCCCCTTTGCAGCCAGAACAGCTTCCACTTTTCATGGAAGGCTTTCCACAAGATTTTGGAGTTTTTGTGGGAATGTGTGCCCATTCACTCTGTAGAGCATTTATGAGGTCAGACACTGATGTTAAACAAGAAGGCCTGGCTAACAATCTCTGTTCCAGTTTATCCAAAAGGTGTTGGTTGGGGATGAGGTCTGGGCTCTGTGCTCACCAGTCAAGTTCTTTCACACAGAACTCATCCAACCATGTCATTATGGACCCTGATTTGTGCAACGAGGATAGCCCCAAAGGGACTAGCCCCAAACCCTGAATGAAGAGGTGTGTCCCAATACTTTTGTCCATAAGCTGCTCAGCTGATGAGACGTGGGCAGTCTTAACAAACGCGTCACAGAATGGAGCAGGAAGCTGAAGCTTGACTTCCATTACTCTGAGATTTCAGACCTTCAGTCGCTTGAGTAAAGAGAGGAAAGTGAAACAGGCTTTGTCTTCTGGACTGCCTACCGTTTCTTACCGTTCTACCAAACCTCGTCTTGCCCTAAATATCAAGGTAAGGTCTTGTTTTTCCATTTAGGTTCATTAAAAGGGCGTGATTTTTAATTAAAAATACAGAAGTAACCATAAGAAAAGCATATAGTCAAATTAACAAGGGAGGGTATAACCAACGTTATATTTAAATGTATTGGAAAATTTATAATCTGTATGTATCCCAGACCTTAGATACATCTTAAGGTCCACAAGAACAAAGATGTTGAAGATATATGTCGTAAAATGTAACCTAACCCAACCCACAGCTTTGTTCCTCTTGTGAAGACTTTTTAGAGGAGCATTTGACTCACAGATGTATATTTAAACTAAGGAAGTTCAATTGTTTACATTGAAAGTAAACGAATAAGAGTAAACCAAAAGCAGTTTTATGGTCAATATTAGAGCTGCATGCGTACTCATGGTTTCTTTTAAAAGGTGGTGACTTTTGTTTAAAAGAAAACAGAAATACAGCCATTTAATTTCCATTATAAAAACGACCAGCATTGTTTTTACAAGCTTCGTGTTAGCCCGAGTTAGCCTTGTTAGCCAGGATGTCTGGTGAAAAAAGGAGTATCGTATCGGTACAAAAAAGTAGTACTGCTTTATTAACAAGCTATTTTGAGATGATACTAAGTAGCAAAAATAGAAAATGTATATTTGTCACAGTAACTCACGACTAATCTCTTTTTAAAGTAAAAAATATTCATTTGCGTTAAACTAGACATCTAGTTAGCAGATAAGCTACCACTAAACGCAGCTATCTGGTTTCTACACACATATATAGATGTATGTTTTTTACTTCGAAGTCAAAAACAAAGACTGTGTGGCCCGTAAAATATAGATTATGTTTTATAGCTAAATCTGGTTCTGTTTTCCTATTTACATTGTATAAAAAAACTCTTATAAGCAGCGTTGATGTCTACTCAAGTCAAGAATAGAAAAGGAAAAGGTTCCTAATAAGGGATAGATCAGTAGATAGATATTATTTCGTAGTGTCTGAATGTAAAATGTGTGGCCTGATTGAATATAAGGTTTTTATATATATGTAAATATGTAAAAGAGAGTTGGTTCTCTTTACCTGTTTACATTAGGAATAGGTTATTAATAGGCAACAGGTCATGCAAATACACTATGTGTGTGTAGTTTGTAGAGAGAGAGAAAGCAAATCCTGGTCCTCTTTACCTATTTCCATTGTACAGGAATCTCAGTAGACGACTGCTTAACTAAGTAAGGAATAGCAAAGGACTATCTTCTTAATAAACAACAGATGGTACGAAAGGCTGGTGGACTGTTTGGCATGAAAAATGTCTGTATCAGATGGCTAATAGATTTTTTGGGGCTGAGGTAAAGGAATGAAGGGGCTTTCCCATGATCGACGTCAGCTGGTAGAGTGACGCTGGACAGCTGACTTTGACTATATCCTGTCTGACTCATTGATTATTTATTAACTAAGAATATGAAGCTTCTTGGTTAAAGGAGAAGTTTCCATGAAAGCATTTCCTTCTGTGGAGTCCCACCACAGGTTAGTCTTTGGCCTTCTTTCTTAGTTCCAGGCTGTTGCCATGGGAGAGCCATTTGTCATGCATAGCACTCATTCAGACTTACTGGAAGGGCTATATCTCATTTTGGCCCATACTGAGGACTCGCCCAGCACATTGTATTTATAAAGCAGTATTTACTGTGCTTCTGGGTCTTAGGGACTGAAGCAGAAGTGAATGCTTCGATGTAATAGACATCTGCTTGTTATGATCAGGTTAGGTCTGGTATGCTGTGTTTTGTTAGGTTGTTTTTGAACATGGTTAACTTTTTGTTTCCTCTGTTCTATTTTGGTGGCATTAACAAATAGTAGAGTGAGAGAAACAATCTGAGTTTTCACTTGTTGGAATTTCAAATAATACAACCAGAGTGCTCTACAGAAACTCCTCCAGAAATCTTGTGAAAGCCTTCACAGAAGAGTGGAAGCTGTTATAGCTGCAGAGGGACAAACTCCATATTAAAGTCTATGTATTTGAATGCAATGTCATTAAAGTATCAGTTAGCGTAATTGTCAGGCACACCAATACTTTTGTCCATATAGTAGTGTGCACTAATTAGATTGACTGAGACCTTCTTGTTTGCATGATCACATCTTCTAAAATTTTATATCAAACCACTGGCAGACATGTGAACATGATTATTAGTTTAAGCTTGGAGTCAGTTCATTAGTAGTATTGGACAGACAGTATTTTGCTGGTAATAGTGCTGGTAATAGTATTCCTTATGGAGAACAGACAGCACTATCCTAGACAATGAAGGCACACATCTCTCTGAGAGCCCGTGTAGTGGACGATCGTTTAGTATTTGTGAAGATCTACTGTGTTGTAGCGTTTTGTCCATTCAGCAGAATGGGCTTCATTATTCCTGATGATAGTGAGTGGTTGTAAGTGTTCAGTGGGGTGTGCAGTATATTACAGAGAAGTACATTTGGGCTATTTATTGATTATTTTCATTTTAAACTGAGAAGGCTGAGTGTTGAAGGAGCTGACTCACTGCTGCGCAATTTGTTTAGTTCCAGACATGGACATGTCTTTCCACACAGCCACGGTCAGTAACGTTTACCTGGTTTGCTCAGTGCACTGTTAGACTGTGTAAAGTTTTTATTTTTATTTATTTATTTATTTATTTATTTTTGCAGTGGGAAATGGTGTCCCCTTTAGAACATCCACCATTACGCTAAACAAATGCATGAGCTGAACGTGAATGGGATGAGGGTTCACAGATATACATGCAGTTCTTACAGCAGTATAATATGGCAATCAGCTCATTACTACTTCTTGCATTTTTCCTAAATTGAGGACACTGTCAGTTTGAAGCTTAGTGGGTAGGATACTTGCCTCTTGACTACCTTTGGCACACCACCACTGGGTCCCTGAGCAAGACCCTTAAGTCCCCTGTAGTTATGGAATGGAAGCTGCTTTGGATAAAAAAGTCTGATAAATGTAAATGACAATGTTTCTGTAAAAAGCTACGACAAAAGGCAAATGGCGTTATAATGTCAGTATCAATTTAATAGTTTTTTTAAATTATATGATGTTGCTCCTCCTCTTATTATTACATACAACAAAACAAAACGGCTGTGAAATCTGTAGTGCTGCAAACCTCACAAACTCAGGTCAAATATGAAAGCAACAATCTTATGAACAACTTTGTGACTTTATGAGGAACCTTTAAATGAATTGCTTTCTCTGTAACCCTATAATCATATATTTAAAATATTTTTTTGTCTGTATTATCCAGAAATAAATGTTAATAAGTCCCAGAATTGTTATTATCCAAGGAAATAAGAGAGATAATAATAGATAATCAGAGATGAGTAGTGATTCTCAGGACTGCTCAGGGACCCTCCAGACAGTCTGTATTTAGCCTCTTATCTTGTGTTGTGAGTTGATTTGGAGCCAAAATGTGGACTGTCTAAGGGGTTTTTGAAGAGTAGTTTGAGAATTGCTGTGAGCACAGCTCTGCAATAAGGGTACTGAGATGCAGTGCAATCATTCATTGAAAAAATAAGCAGAGGACACAACGTGTTTCGCTGGGGTTTGCTTCTTCCCACAGTTTACCCTCTTGGAATGCATGGACAAGTGTTTAGTGTTCAGTTTTAGTCACTTATACTATATGGACAAAAGTATTGGGACACAGAAAAGTATTTTTCAGGGTTTAGGCCCTTTATTTCCAATGAAGGAGAATCTTAATGCTCCAGCAGACCAAGACATTTTGGAAAATGCCATGCTTCTACCTTTGGATGAGTTTGGTGTGGAAGAACTTGACTGGCCGCACAGAGCTCTGATCTCAACCCTATCCCTTTGGGATGAGCTGGAGCGGAGGTTGCGAGCCAGGCCTTCCCGTTCAACAGTTCCTGAGCTCATAAATGCTCTACAGAATGAATGGGCTCAAATTTCCATTACTTTTGTCCATATAGTGTATTATTCTTTTTCTCACAGGTTTTATAAAGATCTGCCAAACTACATCGTAAACTACAACTCCTACACTAACAGCCACAGCATTGGGGCTAACGCTGAAAGACAGTATGTCCCTCTGGGTAGCAGGGTTTTTTTGGAACATTTTGATTTCAACCTGCTTTGAATCCATATTCCCATGGAAGCATCATTGCAGGCGCATTGAAAAGAATGGAAACATGGTTTGCTATAAATCATTATTCACATGATTAAACCTTCGGATGAAATATTTATTGGCTATAGAATAATGGAATCAAATCACCAAATAATCTCTAATAAACGAGGAACGTTTAAAGGACAAAGTGCATAACAAAACTGATAATCCTGTGCACAAGACTCGATGCTGGCACTTCCAAATGAAATCACTTTTTTGGAATTGGAGCCCATTTTGACAGCAGCAGTGCGCATAGGGTTGCGATGTGGGAGGAATGTTTTTCTGTTCAGGCGGCTTTGTGGGAGATTATTCATGAGAACGTGTGGGAGAGTTTTCTCTTTTTTTCTCGTTTTGTGTGTGTAGGGAGTTTAACAGCTCAGACGAGAATGTAGCATCCTTAGCTACAGACTGTAAGAAACTCGTTGCAGATCTTTTATTTACTGTTGCACACTACATTTTAAATGAAATAATTGAGGTTATAAAACAATTGCAGATTTATCTTAATATCTAGGCCATATAACAGTCATACTCTTGCTCTTTTTGAGCCATTTCAGAACACCAGAAGTAATTTAACAACTGGCTAGTCTTTGGTCGGCTTCGTACACATTTGTTTATTGAGGCTGAAAAACAGTTTAAATAAATCATTCACATGATATTAAAGATTAATAAATAAACTGTTTGCACTAGTAGACCCTGGATTAGGCCTACTTACTGGCAGCATTGTACATTTATATGAACAAAAGTATTGGGACAGCTGTTTTTCAGGATTTGGGCTAGGCCTCTTACTTTCAATGAATGACAATCTTATTATTTCTAAGAAGTGGAAATATATTTGCCGTTCATTTCATCGGCACAAATCGAGCACAAACAAATGGCACCTTTTGGCTAGATTTGGACGATATGGGGTGGAGAGTTACGTAACAGTCCCAAACAAGTTTTTTTCCCCATTATATTAAAGAAGGGCTCGGAGATACCAGGTTTGTTTTAACGGCACAAACGGGCACAAATCGAGCCCAAACGAACGGCATCGGTTTGGAAAGATTTAGACGGCATGGGGTGGAGAGTGACTTCACTGCCCCAAATTTTTTTTGTTATTTCTAAGAAGTGGAAATATATTTGGCGTTCATTTCAA
>JBBPDE010217556.1:0-20980 GCA_037974605.1 Nannopetersius ansorgii
TCTCTCTCTCTCTCTCTTTCTCTCTCTCTCTCTCTCTCTCTCACACACACACACACACACACACACACACACACACAAATAATGTCACATGCATTCAAACACATTTTGATGTCTTTATATGAGAAAAAACGAACTACCCATACTTAAATATGTAATAATGTACTAATGTACTAAAAATCATACAGAATTTTCAAATAGTGGACATAAGAAACAGATATAGAGTTGTAAAGTTTTGATATTACGTTTATTTACAGCCTTGTTTCTTAGCAACTCAGGCATGAAAATTGTTCCCTACTCACACTGAACATCTGGAGCTGAATGTCAGCAGCAGATAGAGATGAGAGAGTGTCATTTCAGAAAGTCCGAGGACTCAGGACTTCAGATTCAGGCGTGATGAGGGAGGCTGAAATGTCAAGCACATCAGGGCTTTTTCCTGCTCCCCCCTGACTCATCCTTACTATCGACCAGTTCTCTACACTACAGAATGGGGAAGGATTAGGTGTGTAGATGAAAAAAGAACTACAGCTGGAGTTATTCATGTCATAATGTGTGGTTTCTCAGGGAAATCGCCGGAACATACTTTAAAAAAATGTTGTAAGACTGATATCAAGAGTTGTAGGCAGATTTGTTGTTTAATGAAAATGGATTGCAATCGTTTACCTTTTCTAGATATATACAAAACTTTTCACTTGTTTGTAACTGTTTGATTTTAGATATGTGTGCTAATCAGTGGTTGCACACTTGTCCTGGATGACTTCATAGTTTTTAAAACATTAGTAGGAGGCTAGAAAACTGTAAATGAAATTTGGAACTTTTCAGTCTGTTCAGAATGATGAATGGATGACTGCGAAAGCTGTACAGCACCAAAAAGGTTCATGAATTTAAATCATTTTCTAGAATCCATTATATTTCAATAGCAGAGGTCAAATCTCAAGGCAGATAAATTAACAAAACATGTAAACAGATATTCTATCACTTACCATTTAATTTCCTTTTAATTCATGTCTTTAAATCTTGAACACAACATCTTAAACACATTTACAATACCCTATTCAAATATTATCAATGAATTTGTAATATTTAAATAGGGTATTGTACATAGAATTAGCTCATGATTTTTTTTAATGACCACCTTAATTCAGATTTTTTTTATATCTGCACTGGTTGAGTCTGATTTTTAATTTTTAAGCCTTTCTTTTAGGCAAATAAATAGAACTTGCTCTTAAATGGACATTTTCAAATTAAAAATAAGCTTTTTAATGAAAAAAAAAAAGAGCCACATCGAAAGAAAGAAGTGACAGCTATTTAGTGCAATGAGTCATGCATAATTATGAAACATTCCTCTACACGTGTAACAGCAGCACTCAAATACAGTTCTCATACTTTTATTGCATTATTAACCTTATTACATTACAGCACAGATCTGGTAAAATCAAAAGAAATAACTGACTGATTGCTAGTTTTGTTTGAGGCTGTCCTGTAGATGACCTTAGTGTTTCAAGGTTTTCTTTTAATTCTTTTTGTTGCTTTTTTTAACTGAACATACTGCCAAGAAGGACCAGGTCGAACAGACTGTATGAATGCATTATCGCACATAAAGGCATCAAGAGCAAAAATGGTGAATAAATCTCTCGTTGAACAAAAACTGAATGTATTTCTTTGTCATAATCCCCACTCCACCCAACCCACAAACACATTTTCTTATGGGTCAGCACATGAACATATTAAATGTAGTGTGTTAAAAGCATTCAGAAGTGAAAAAGAATATGTTAAAGTATTCTTTACACAGTAGACTTTCACAAAAATGACAATCCTTGAGTATCTTTCATACTTTTTCTCTCGGGTTAGATTTTTTATTACATATTAAAATATTGTCTTATTAACAAAGATTATATTTGCTAAATGCATCTTGTGTTAAACCTTACCAGACAGTACATATGGCCTGAGTTTTATATAGCGTGTGTTTCATGTGTTAACTGGGGTTCCTGCGCCACTGGGCACAAACTGGTTCCTCAAAGCGATTTCACGGGTATCTTCTGTCTCTACTGACTTATATCAAATGCAGATGAGAGGACATCCTTTCCCATACTAGATTGCGAATGTTGCTCTGTGAACTTGTTTGTTTATTTAGCCTCTTGTCCATGAGGACCTTGTGCTTGTGTCATTGCAGCTGTGACTTCCTAGTCCCATGGTTAAAAGAATGAACACCAGGTTTTGTGAAATTATTCAACGATACAGTCAAACACATCCGAACATCAAGACCTTACAACTATTTTTTGACAACCGACAAATGGATCGTTAGAAACAGACCAAAACTAAGTTTTACATTAACTTACATAATTGTTGAAAAGTTACCATACATAGAGCTTTAATACAAAAAAGAAAATGTGAAATACAATGTATGTACAAAACACACACCCACAGACACACATATTTTCTATGGATGTCCTATACAGAAAGATGTTTATTTTACACTGCATGTGACTTATTATGTGGTCTTTGCGATCTCTCTTCACGTCTCCAATATCTTTGGAAATGCAATAACAAACAAAGTGCATTCTGTTTTCTTTATAAACATGTCCGAAAAAAGAAAAAGAAACATCCTTCTCTGGAAAACTGGAAAAAATTTGGAATTTTGACAATATTAATGTTATCATAATGGTGAACACATAAACTCAAGACATATTAGAATATAAAAAATAAACATTTAAAGCAATTCCCCTATTTACATTTTCTCCTTGGAGCCGTGAACTCTGAACTGAACTCTAGGATGTGCCTTTTGGTCAAACAGTCAAAAAGCAGCCTCGAGGTTTAATTTTCAATTTCTTTTTTTAATTTCAGTTTAGAATAAATATATAATATATTGTTTATTCACATCATGCAGTTTACTAGACATTTTTAGTAAAGACTGCAGCTACCATAAGATATTTTAGTTGTGTGTGTCAAAAGACATTTTAACTGCTTTTGTTTATTGTTAAAAAGGGTGATGGATGTGGGTACTGTTCCATATGTATTATTTTCTCTGTACAGATAACAAAGTAGTGGATTACAGAACAAGCTTTAAGATGGCTGCCATACTGCAGGAAGACCTGCAAGAGCAAAGACATTGAAACTCATTTTAATAAATGATAGACATTTTAATAAAACTAGTCTAACAGCTATATAATAATTATCTATAGGGTTCTGTTGCTCCATTTGTTCCTCTGTCTATTGAGAGAAGATGTGTAATGAGTGGTTACTGCTGTTGAATGAATCGCAACTCGGATTAGGAGAAAAGATCCAATGTTTGAAACAGAGAATTGTGGATTTCTAGAAAGACAACTCAAGAGTCCTCCTCATGCCAGCCCTGGCTGGCCAAAGCTGTCCTAATTGCACTGTCCTCATCAAACTGTCTGTAACACTTGTTCATTGTATTACTTCTTTACTGTATTTTCTATTCTACTGTTGCTATTATCGACAACATTACTATTTATTACTGTCCAGAGATATATCTGCAAGTTTTGCACATTTTACAGCTGCTGCAACATAATACATTCATTCAACCCTGCATTGTAGCTGTTTTTGTGAACAGCACTGAATGTTGTACTGTCCTGTTGTATTGTTGCCCTTGTGTTTTTCTTGCACTCCCTCTTTTGCTCTATTTGCACTTTATGTATTTTATCTTGTGCTGGTATATTTTTGTTCTTGTGTTGCACCATGTTCCTGGATCACTGTGTTCTGTGTATTTAGCTGAAATGACAATAAACCTACTTGACTTGACTAGTAAATAAGAAAAGGGAGAACTGCTTAGAAGTTTTACCAAAGTAACGTAAAATAAAACTGAAACTGAATTTCTAGAAACAGAACTCTGCAAACCATTGCACACAAAGACTCAGGGGTGAGTGAAACTGCAGACGTTGGTTTTAAGGACCTGCCCGCAAGTGCCACTAACAATAATAATGACAAAGGAGGGATCATCCTTCTGCCAGCCAAAGTGGAGGCAACAGCCCTAAGTCTCCCTCTAGAGGCTGTCACGCGGGTAGTGACTGGCCCAGCTCCAGGCTGGCCCCTTAAAAGACTAAGAGAAAGTTGAACCTAAATTAAGCATTCTTTTCAGCCTTTTCTTTCAGTAATGCTATATATTTTTTACATTTGCTTGCACACCCACTAACAGTCCTACTTATTCTAGTAATTGTGCATTCGACACACTCTGTGCTTTTCATAACAGAAACTGATTTGCAATTTTCAGTCTTAGAACATAATTGATCCCATGAGAAAACTTAGGTGCTCCAGAACCACATGCTGCTTCTTCAAAAGACACTCATAACAACAATAGGACTTGAAAAGGTCAGAGCACAGTAGTCAGCCTTTACAGAGCTCCGGGAGCACTCTGGAGTTTCTTGTCTTGGCTATTTGCACAATGTGCATACTGGTCACTGTGTGTTCGTGCTCAATTTAGTTCCTATAGCCTGCGGCGATGTCCAATATAAAATCTTCTGAGAACATCATCATACTTCAACTATGTGAACACAGGGCTTAATTAAAAACAACAACAAAAAACATCCTCCTTGTGGAACTGTCTTAAGATTAGGAATTAGATTCCTAACGACTTATGTCTGCAATTACTGAGCCTTATATTTTGTCCATCCATCCGTCCATCCATTATCTTTGCAACCTGTGTTCCATGGTAATCTTCTGACTTCTGACATAATGCCATGTGTCCTGTGTAATGAAAGTGTATGTCTAGGGACAACCTGTTAAACATTTTAGGCTGAACTGCAGTGAAAACTGCATGTGCTGCTTAAATATTTGTCCAATTTGCGTCCTCAAAATATATTGCACAGATCTGCAATATAGGTAGTTTTGAAGGGAAGCTAACACATATGCCTGCATTTGAACTACAGACATGGTAGCCATCTTAAAAGGGCACTGCTTTCTATGTCTGACCTATTGTCCAGGAGGGGTAATGGTTTTGGTGCCCATGTACTGAGACAATAATTGCTCAGCTGAAACAGTGAAACACTACAGTTTTGCTTTCTGTATTTCATGATCGAACATCTAAATGTTCATAACTTAAAAAAAAAAAAACACATTTCAAGGTCTGACATTTAGTTTTTTTTTGTCTACATCAAACACAGGAATATGTTAATTAACTTCTGTAATGTTATAAGACTACTATAACTACTGACCAACAAGCAAACAGTTTAACAGAGACTTCTTAACTCACTTTGTCCGCAGTACAATCTTCAGCATCTTCGATACATGATCATTATAGGACATATATGGGGCTCACCAATGACCATGCTGCTCCTTCTCTGTCTGAGCTGACAGGATTGGTTTCGTCACCTGATAAAATAACACACTGCTGCATGCCATATAAATAGTGAGACAATATGTTGTTTTCAAAGCTCTCATTTCAAACACATCTTGATGAACCGTTGTTTCAGCCTAAGTTCTTATTAATAACCAGCATTTAACTCCTGATGTCCAACTTTCATTTGCCATTCGGATTGAGCATATCACCAATATAGCTTCACTGCCAAATGTACTTATGAGCACAATTGCTTAGGGTTGTCACCCAAAACATATAATATGGGGGACAGTTGCATGCTGAAAAATAACATACAGTGTTCTTTACTGAATCAGTACAAAATGTGGTTTGTCCCATTTTTTCTCACTTAGCCGACATGCACATCAAGTTGATGCTTCTTACAACCAAATGTAGCTACAGCCTGTCATAGGTTAGCGAAAAACAGAAAAGCTAATCCTATTAGCACTATTGATTATAGAGGTGGGACTCAATGTAGGGAATGAGATTTGTTAACCGTTTGTGTACCAAATGTGTTGACTAGACTTTGCCGAACAACATTATATATGTTATATTTATTATGCAATGTATTTTTTTAAAACAAAACCGTTGCTAGGAACAATTTAGAAGTCGCTGTATATTGGTAAGGACATGTCCATTACATTCCTACAGCGCAACCTTGGGACAGAGATTGTACTGCTTTGTGATTAGTCAGATCTTTGAGCTGAATCCTTTTGCATATCAAAAGTGCCTCAAAAGTAACAATAGTTTATTTGAGTTCACAAGACTCTACGTAACTTTTTCTAGTTCTCAAATCAATTAAATTAAATTCAAATGTATTAAAAAAACAGGTGTTATCTCAAAGCAGCTTCACAGAAATTCAAATCCAAATCACAAGCAACCAAAACAACAGTGACAGGCCATAGTGGAAAAGAAAACTCCCTCAAGAGCAGAAGAAATAAAGATAAAAACCAAATAGTAAAATAATACAATAAAATACTATTTATTTATGAATAATAGTATCATGAGCTAATTTAAAAAATGTCTGTAACAATTAAATGAATGAATGAGGGTTGAAAGTTGCATTCAGATTAACCAGACAAAGCCCATTGACTTGTTTAAGAGCTAGAGATTAGTCAACCAGATTATATCTAAAAAACAAGAGTGAGGATGAGATTTAAGGCCATAGTGGCAATGAGGATGTCATTGTGAGCAGTGATTTACTGAAGGGTTTGACTGCATTAGTCAGAGTTCACACATCAGCTGTCAGTCGACCACCTGCATCGTCTACTTGAAACGAAGGGAAAAAAACCTAATTATTAAAGACTATTCACTAATGTCCTCAGTCTCCACAGGAGAATTAGAGGAAAAGCACCCAAAAGAGGTTTTCTGTTATAAGGCCCAGGGGGAGAGTAAGCAGCACGTGCAGGTGACTCATGTGCCATATGGTTCTAAGCATAATTGTGCATTAAAGGAATAGAGTGGCAAATAAATAAAATGTAATGTATTCAAATAGCTCTTTTCCCAACAGGCGTTATCTCAAACAGCTTTATAGAATATTTGACTCCAAGACTCCAGTAGCAACAGTGATCAGCTAAGACAGGGTTTTGGTCCAGATTTTTTAAATGCATTCCCAAAACTTCTCTTAACTTTCTTAGACTGAATTCTGCTTTTCATTTAAGTGGCACAAACTTGCTGGTGTGATTTAGAATGCAGCATGATGTGTCTGAAAATGTAAACAATAAAAATTCACTACTAGAGCATTTAAAACTGCACAAAGGCATTAACAAAGCAGTTCCAAGAAGGGCTGATCTTCTATCTGTAATCAAATGCTGACTGATCTACAGTGTTCGGATGTAAAGTGAATTTTTCTTTTTAAAGCTCAGCTAAGTCATGCTGTGTTTTAAACCACACAGATACATCTGTATCACCTCAGTGAACAACCTGATGCGGTAAACTTGAGAGAAGTTTTGGGAAACAATAGACTTCTAGTGTTTCTAGCAGTGTTAGCTTCACAGCTCCTGTCTATGTAGTACATTGTATAAATTAGATTTTTATTAATTCCATTATGGGTGTGTATTGTGGGTCCAGAGATCATTTTCTCGCTCTCATAACTACACAACTGACATATAAGTATTGTGTTCATTTGTCATATGTGAACACACTGCACACAGTGTGAACAGCAAAAAACTGTTCTCTGCATTTAACCTATTCACCAAGTGAAACAGTGGGCAGCCAGGAAGGCAGCGCAGAGGGAGCAGTGTGGGGACAATCCCTTGTTCAAGGGTACCTCAGCGGTCCCACTAGTGGTCCTGGGATTCAAACTCACAACCTTCCCATGGCAACTCCCTGACCACCAGGCTACCAGCTGCCCTATAACTTCAGACTGATAAATCTTAAGATTCACAAATTCATATGAAGCATTTCAATAGATTTAACAGGTCAACTTTTACAATATTAAGCCAGGCTATAATGTAGAAGCCAGGTTTGTACTACAAACATTGTGTAACATTGTGTAAATTAATAAATCTTAATAATAAGCAGAAGGTTTGACGGGTTGATTTACAGCCCTTTTTATTAAGTCAGACGCATCTTCCTTATCTGCAAACAGTAATACAGAGCAGTTGTTGTAACACTGACCATCTGGGCTTCACTTGTCTAATTTCTGTCTCACCTTGTGCTGGCTGTTGAATATCTTTTCAGCATTCTGTTACCCCTCCTGTAAACATGAATAGCTCTTTGATTGTATGACCAGTGATTGGACATGCAGATCACAGCATGTTGTCTTTTACTGGCTATATGGGCTGAGGAGTGATTGCTTTGTCAGCTTAAAGAGAGACATGCGGTTACAACATAGGTCTTCACAATGTGCTCCATGTGTTTTTATAGCACAACATTCAAGTTTCTATACATTATTTTGTGTGACATTTGAGGTTGTGAAAAGAAAAAGAAGAAAGAGCCATTGCTTGGACCAGAATTGCACAGCAGCAGCCAACCCATTTACATGCTTCATGTGTGGAGGTGACAATACTGAAATGATAAACACATGTTTACACATTTGAAGCAGGGCTCAGAAACCCTAACTTGTTGGCTCTAAGTAGAATATTAAAACATTTGTCTTTATAACATACTTCTATGAACAAACAGTATATCAATATTTCAATGTCAATGTTCTTGTCTTCTAGTCTGAACAAAGCAGTTCTACACCAAAATGTTAAACCAATTGATACAAATAAATCAATAACGTCCTCTAAAATATAAAGAATAATCCATAATTATGTTCCAGAGACTCTGTGATAGTGATCTTCTGTCATTTTCAATCAGTTTCTGAATGGCATGTGTAAAATGTTATGGTCAGCCAAAGCCCCCGAGACTGTTGACACAAAGACATTCACAAGTTTATTAAAACATAATGAGCTTCATTTTCTTAACTTAAACCCCATAAAGACAATAAATTAACAGAAATTAGGTTGGGGAGGATACCAGTCAACTTAAACGTTTTAATCATTAGAGTCTAAAGTATGTTGTCAATTCTGACCATTTGTATCTTACTTTGTTGATTTGACAAGTGAATGTAGATTTTTTTTATTTTTTTTGGGGGGGGGAGTAAATTTGTATTTAGAAAACTTTGAAAATCTGTGGTTGAAAACACACTTAGTTGAATAGAAGTACCTTCTGGATCAGCTTATGGTTCTTTAATAACTGGGCTATGAATGCAAAGATTGACACATTCACAAAAAAATCAGATTTCATTGTTCTACAAAGCAATTATGCAGTGATGATTTCACAGTATTACTGAGCTGATATCCGCTACAGACATAAACTGACAAACTAGCATAAAGTAGGATGAAGACCATCTTTACAGCTGTGTTTCTTGTAGCTTCATAAGCCTCTCCTACTGTTGTTAAATTCATAAAATTGTGTTCTGTTATAATTTCACCGAGACACCACTAGGGGAGCATTTCCACCCTTCACAGCGGTGGTTTTAAAGTCCTGCAGACCCAGAAACTGCACTTTGTTTTCTAGTCCTAACCCTATATTGCCTCAGCCCAGAAAGGGTTTTATGATTACCTGATGAGATGAGTGTGGTGTGCTATAGCTGTAAAAACACAAAAAAATGCAGCAGAATGGAGAACTACTCTTTTATGTAAATGTTGGAGAAGTTCAGTGAAACTGATGAAACCACAGTCCAACACTGACATGATTTATTGTTTTATTATGCAAGATGATGCTTCACACTTCAGAGGGATCATCCTTCTCTCCTCTCTCTCTCTCTCTCTCTCTCTCTCTCTCTCTCTCTCTCTCTCTCTCTCTCTCTCTCTCTCTCCTGGTGTGATAGAATCTAGAAGCTTTTCACGTGTGCTTTATTATACAGACTTTTAGTGCAATGAGCCAGACCTGCTCAGCTGACGGTAAAAACTCAGTTTCTGTTTCAGATCTGGACAAGTAACAGACATGCAAACCATGAATAATGCAGACAAACTCAGTGTAATCTGTGTTGCAGCAATTTAGCCTTGGTATCTAGAAGCCTATTAAAGTAGAAAGTATTAAAGTATTAAGTATTAAAGAAAGTTGTTCTGCTGTAAATATGGTCATCTTGTTTACTCCAACCACATTCAGAGAAGGCCGCTCCAGTGTTCTACAGTCCAGTACTCAAGAGCTTTTTAGCCCTAGATGCCCCAATTCTATTGGCGATGCTTTTCTATGCTCTTTCTACTTATTCACCTTAAATTTAGTGGATTCACTCATACTTTAAGACATTTTCATTTGAAAGTGTAGACACTTCTAACCTCTTTTATCATTACAGTTTTCCTTTGTACTGGATTTACAGAACATCGCTTGTGCAGGTCTGAGCCTTTGATTAAAATCAATAAAGCATTTTGAAAGAAATTTAGCAATTATTGAGAACAAGGCGTCCTGTGAAAAAAAAAACGTCTTCCTTCAGAAGAGCTCTGGAGATAAAAGGCAAAACAACTTTCAGTGCAACAGCTCTGTGCTCTCAATCCAAATTTACAAAGACAACCAATAAATTATGCAGTCTCTATCTCTCTGTCACTCTCTTTTTTGCCCTCTCTTTTTCTTTCTGTCTCATGCTCTCTCTCACTCTTGCCCTCTCTCATTTATCCCTTTCTGTGGCCCCCATGTGCAAATACGCTTACTGTATGTTTCTCTCTCAAAAGAGAGATATTTATCTCATATTGTATGTGTTTCTCTCTCTTTTTTCTCTCTAAAGCTAAAAATAGCTGTAAAATATGCTACAAATAGAACATACTAATATTGTTTATTACCATATGTATTAAAATAAACTCTGTTAAAACAAATAAATTAACATCTTGTTTCCCTCAGACTAAAGTACTGGGGTACTTCATCCTTAAAATACTGATTAATCCAAAGGGCAAAGAGAAAGGAATGTTTCTCATAGACAGTTTGAAGAAACTGGAGAGAATTTTTAAACTGAATTTTTATTAGCATGACCAAAGACCAGCAATTGTGGTCAAAAGACAATAATTATGTTTTTTCTACAGATAGTCTGTAATCACAAAGTGTAACAGCACAGTCTGACTGAGCCTGCATGATGTAATGTACAGTGAGGGTAAATTACACTTTTTTTTAGACTATTTTTGTTTGTAATTTAATTAAATATGCACTAAATGAGTTTTCAAGGGAAAGGATACACAGACGCCATCCATTAATGACATTAATACTTTTTCAAAGCCAGTGTTGGCAATTACAGCTTTGAGACTTCTGCAGTCAGAAGTAATTACGTTTTGGAAGCATTGTGGTTCAATCTGCTGATTCTTCTTGGCCAACTGTCTTCAATTCCTCAAGCTTACGATGGTACCTCCGATGGTCAGGCAATTTTGAAATCCTCCATACATTTTTCAAAAAGGTTTAATTCTTTAAAGATTGACTAGGCCATACATAGATCATCACCTTTTTTCAAAACCATTCTTGACTTTCCATTTGCTCCCCTTTCTTGGCAGATGAGGTCAGATTCACTGCTTCATTGATGTTTTCTTCATTGCTATGTAATGCCCCACTACCAGCTGCAGAGAAGAATCCCTGTGTCTTGATGTTCCCACCTGCAGGCATGGCGTTCTTGGGATCATATGCACAACCCTTCTTTCTCAATCCCAGCAAGCTGAATTGTTGTCTCTGATTTTCTTTGGAGTGACCAGTTAATGTTTCAAAAAAAGTTAAAATACTCTCTTACGTTCCTTATCATAGTCTAAGAGACATCTTGAATGGCACACCTGTCAGGGGAGATTAGTTGTGTTTTCATGAACTTTCATCTTACATAATATTGAAGTAAATGTTGACACAACAAGAATGTTTAGTTTTTGCTTTTGCTTCATAGCAATTGTAAGGGTTTGGGTGTTGTTTAATACATGGACACAGCTGTTGCTACCAATAGCAAATTATTTCATAAAGACACCATTATATTTATTGCATTTTTATACTTTCATGCCTTTATATGTAGAACTTAATTTTGAATCTGTGAGTATTTTAATGCAAATATTCGTCCATATTTATAAAGACATTATATATGTGTAAAAGTGAAACACTGGAAAAAATGCTTAGTAACAAAAACACTTATGGTATTATGATATGTAACATGATTCATAGTTTATTATGGAAACACACACACACACACACACACACACACACACACACACATTTGTGAAACCAAAGATATTAGGCTGCAGTTGAAGAAACGCATAACTATGAAATAAACAGTGCTGAATTTCATCTTATCTTTTCCATTCTTTCTGGGTTTTTTTGTTGTAGAAAATGATGGACTGTAGATGAAAATGAAGAGAAAGATAGAAAGAGCCTCATTGTCTCACAGTCTATCACTCCCTTCTCATTTCCTGTGAAAATCTCTTGGTGTGAGGTGGCAGAGCGGAGAAAGGCAGAGAGCTGCCTCGCTGCACTGGACAGATGGGGGCAGAGATAAGGTTGTGCAAACATCATATCAGCACTGTTCTCTTTCTGACGTTTGTTCGAGCTGAAATTCCTGTGTTACAAACAGACATGATGAAATCTGATGTGTAGGGAAGTAGCAGCACAGCTCACACTGAGAAGCACAGCATACAATTTATTTGCATTTCTCTAGTCGTCACTCCTCCAAGCTGATGCAGAGGAGCATAAAAATGCCTTTGGTGATGAACGAGGTGCTGTGGTGCTTATATTAAACCCAGAGTCCTCTGGTGCCAGTCTCTGAGACCTATACTGGACTTTTGCACACTACAAAGACTAAATCAAAATAGACATATTCAGTATATGTCATCCATTTTTTCTAAGAGCACATAAAGGAACCACAGCCCTTCTTGTATGCAAGGGCATAGCTGGTTGATTAATTGTTTCCTGGCCAACTGTGTGCTATAGTCTCATTATTTAAATAAATGTAAATTATTTTATATAGAAAAGTTCTGAAGTTTGTCAATGTGGAATTTGGATGAGTTTGTTCAAGATGAGCACAAAAGAAATAAAATAAATGAACATTAGGTGTGTTAGGCAATCAGCTGTTCAATATGTTTAAAGGACACTCTGGCCGAAATGATGAATGTGACATTTTTGAGATTTATCTCATTCATTAAGATCACTATTAAATTAACTTCAGAAGACTGGATCTATGTAATATCTGCCAAAGAATTGTTTAATTTCACACCCAGTGCGTCTGGAGTAGAACAACAAAAAATGTTTCACAGACTAGTTACTGACAGAGTTTCCATGTAAATGACGGATGTTATGAACTCATTTGGTGTCCTTAGTATTCCAGTCCCAAGCCCCAATTTGAATGCAGAGAAATGGTGTGCTGTTCGCTGCAGGCAGAGATGAATCACCCAAACCTGTATTGATTTAAGAACAAAACACGACAAAACAGAAGAGGCCGTGACGTGTATGAAGGTAAACACCATGGAAGAATTCAAGCATTCTCAAATTCTGCTACTAAATAAAAAAGCAGTCAGTGTCTACACTGGTACAGTGACTGCCATCATGCTATTCTTCTTTTATCTCGCTTTTACTTTCCTTTTGAAGGGCTCTGTTGGCGTATGTAGTGATTAAATCTGGTCTCGTTCTTGTGAATCTATTCAGAGTCCAGTATTGACAGTCTATTGAGGGAAGAGCACATTGAGGATGACCAACAACCTCTGCACACCCTATTAATCCCCCTGCTGCACACAAGCTCCGCTCAGCCTGATGATACACTACCACAATCTCATCTTTGCAGCTTCCATCCCTGGAGCTAAAGATCTGTGGCCCGCTTGTTGCTCAGCCTCTGATTCTTCCCGTGATAAATTTATTCAATAACAAATCTCTTATCTCATCATAGTTCTATCTGAAATCTTCCATGTTTAATAAGTACAATCTGAGAACACAGTGTATTACAGGATATTGCACATTAATGCTGTTGCCCCTGGCATTGACACACCACATTGACCACTCTCTATCGAACTGTTGCAAAGTGCTGTACTCTCTGAAACGTCACCCTTTAATGACCTCTTAGCCAAACACTAATTTCACTTTTTTCTTGGTTTGAAACCCAGATTATTCAGACGATTCAGGCCCCACTTCAGGACTGTTCTGGGTCTGTCTTCTCTCAGTTTATGCCAGTCATAATCTTCCCATGAGAAAGCAGATTCCTGCCAATGTCCCATAACACTGTCATCATAACTACAAACCCCAAGGAGGCAGAAACATTATCCTGTGGAATGCTGTGGCTAGGCTTGTTGCGCTAACTCAGATTGGTCACACTTAAATTAAGCAAGAGTTCAACAGTGCAAGTTAATCCTGACATCACCTCAGTAACTGTTCTCATCATTGGGACAGTTAAACTGGAGCTGATGCCTGCTGGAATTAAAAACAAATGGCACATTTCTGTATGGATTGTCCATCTCAAGACTTTTGTTTTTATGCAGTCGCTAGTTTGTTGCTTTGTAGCCAAGCAATCCAGGCCCAGTTGCAGGATCAAATAAGGATAAAGCAAATTACACAGTAAAACAGGGCTGGTCCAAATACTTTGAATGCTTGAGATGGTTTTCCATGTTAAATATTGAATATAACTTGTGTTTTGCTGACTCTCTAGATCACACAAAAATGACACATCACCCTCAGAGTTGGGGGATTAACAAGATATTTGACCATAAAACAGAAAAAGTAAGAATATTAGGATATAAAAATCATATCACATACACTTTTTGTGTAAAAAGTAATGAGGCAACAGGATAAATGCTTGGTAGTTTACATGTCCAATCTCATTGTCCAACTATAGCCGGGAGACCATGCACTGTGGCTCTGTATTCTGAATTTCATTTGAGCTGAGAAGAAAAGTTTTCAACAGAAACTGAATCAAACTCACAAGAAAAAATATCAGCCTAAACAGCTTGTTCTGATAGGAAATCCATAGGAAAAACAACATTAATGCAAAACCATGAGGTTCCAACTGGAGGAAAACCGAACCATCCTAACTGTCACTAAAACTGAAAGCTTTGGGTCAACATCTCACACGATGGCACAAATGGTGTTAGCATATTAGCAGAGCCATAGGAATAGGTTAGCCCTCAGGAGAAGCCCTGCAATCAATTCAAAGGAAAGTTCTCGACACTGATTTTGCCGGGCAGGCTTTTATCACCCATTTCATAATGTGACATTTAGAAGAAAGTAGGTGGTAGTCATGAAATTAAAGCAATGCATTTTGAGACTGAGCATTGAGAGTTTTGCAATGACATTTGTGTAGGACACAACTTTCTTATAAATTACATTTTTAAACGCTGCCTTTGCCATCATTACAATTAAATGCTTTTGTCATCACTTGCTAACTAGGGGTGCAGAACACAGATATGAGGCATGCACAGAGCTTATTCTGACAGTGGTCACGCATAAGCAAATGTAAAGTGATTTCAGGGCTTTAACAAGCTGCCAGCATTGCTCAAAAGAGGCATTTTTCTATCAGAGAGAAAACGCTGTTCATGAAGACAGTTTCTTGGGCCAAATACAATCATTGATCTTTTGTGCGTGGAATGCTGACTGCTACAGAAAAATAAGTGGATCTTGTAAATGGTGTCTATGAGAAACAAGGAAGCATTCACAACTTGAAAAATATCATGTAATAAGTTCTGGCATGGTGTTCTCTCTCTCACAATCAAAAGATGAATTATGACTCACTTGCCGCTAAGTGTATTTCTATCAAACAGGGGCTCCAAACCCAGTTAGTCAAAGTGGACAGTCAACACAGAGCAAAAAAGCACAAGAATATGGAAGGTAAATGCCATTCTGTTGGAACATTATTAAGCCACAGACGGATGGGAACATTATCTGAAATTAGAAGAGTCCGAGATCTTTCAAAGGGAAAACAAGAAATTTGATCAACAACTTTCTTCTTATCAGGCTGGGAAATATTTGAAAGAGATTCCAGAAATTGAGACTGATTTATTTAATGTTCCTCTTGTTTCAGACTAAGGTTTAATCTGAGGATGTGGAACTAACCCTTTGGAAAAACAGATACAGAAAAGCGCCATCTGGAAAATGAGGAGACAGAAAAGTCAACACAATGATGATAGTCTCTTGCTCGTTTAACAGGCAGATAGAGTGTGTGGCTGTGTTTAGCTTTACATACTCAGTTTACATTCAGATAGGACATATGTAAGCCACCGGGATCTGACAAGGGGCTCAAGGCACTAAAAGCCTTGTAAAATATACATTTTTCTTTGTTGGCTGTTGTCCAGTTAAATGTGCAGAGACACAGCTCTTTTAATGATTACCATAACCTCATTTTCAAGGGGAGAAAAATGATAACTCAACAGATCAATGAAAAGCATTAACATATAATATGTTATACTGACAAGATTTGTTTTTTTAAGCAATTTTTTAAAGCATTTTCTTGGTCTGTTCATCATGACACGCCCACAACATAAAGACAGCTGATACTTTCAAAATATGTATAAAACTGAAACTGCTAATGTCTAACAGTGACAGTATATCCAGTTCAACTTATTTTGCTGTTTAAGATAATCAAATGGTTTGTAGAAATAGAATATAGACAATTTCTCTACAATACAAAAAACACACCTTGGTGGAAACATCTTTAATGTAGTTAATACACCTAATATTTATTTAAGATGACTTCTTTCCAAATGTTTTGTACTTCTTTTAAGCATTTCTATCAAGAGAAACCATCATATTCTATGGGCAGATTATTTCACTTGTCATAACCTATATCATTTTGCTAATTAAAAGATACACATTTGTACAAGTTAAATTTATTACCAATAGAATAAACCTGAAAGGTAATCTAAAACAAGTAAAAGTCTATGAATTGTGTGAGAAGAATCTCAAAATGAGAAATAATAGACATGTGGACTAGACTTCAGACTGGTCATATAAGCTTTTATATAAGCTTTTATATTTTGCAGTGTAGTTTTGTTCCATTATTCAGTGTGTTTTCCATCCTGTCTCATCCCTGAGTGTTTAATTTCACCATCAAAATGAAGCCGTCTTGTTGTTATTGACTATTAATTTTACGTACGCCTCAAACCTCAAAATAAAATGCTGAAAAGTCCCATATATCTCATCCATCTTGCATTCATTGAGCTAAAGATGTAGTTCAATGCACTGAGAAGCCAGACAGAAGCAATTATATTGAGGAAAGCTACAGTACACAGACAAATGACTACTGGCAAATGTGTCAAAAGGAATATCTAATCTGAAATGAAAACCCATAAATATTGTAGTTGGGTGTGGGATATGTTCAGCAATCAATAACATTCTGTATGTAATAGTTTGTCAGGTTTTTTGTTTTTGAATTAAGATGAGTTTAGCAGCAACTGGAAAGGGCTGATGCCAAAATAATACAGAAAACATGAGCTCAAGTCAAATGATCTCAACCCATTCTGAGTACATTAAGAATACATTCGGATATTTAGTATGTTCTGGGACATTCAAATACAGGCAGTCAGCATTCCCACAATCAACTCTGAATGTCAGGGGAACATTTCAAGAACAAAAGTTTGACAGCTGGCATGATTACATACAGTCCATGTCCACAATCCAAACTCCTTAGCATTATACATTTCAAATACTGCAGTGAACCTTTATGGACATCAAGGCATTACAAAGGTAGAGTAAAGGAAAAAGAGCGAGGGTAATAAAGACCATGTTCAAATAAGTTCAGCGATGTGCAATGCTTTCTTAACCCACAACTTCAACCACTGTAAGCAATGTAATAAATTCAATTTTACTATCAAAATATTTCTCTTTCTCAAGAATTCTGATGAAGCTGCAAGCCACAAACAGTTTCTAGTGTTATGTTTGACAGATAACAATCAGTTAATTTTCCATGTTATAAGGAATGTGTTTTAAAATGCTACAAAAAAGTAATACTTCGAAAACAGAATGTCTATAAACTACTGAACAACTGCAGCTCCTGGCTAGTGATCCACTGACCATGAACCCTGATCAGACAAGAAAACCCTAAACATACCCTCCCAAAGTGCCTTGAACTCTGAGCTACTGACGCACTGATTCTTCCGTATGAATACCTCCGATTGGTCAAAACAGCTTGGCTTAATTGACATCGCAGTCCAGTGGTGCAGCCTGCTGTGAGGTCAAGTCTTGGCATTCCTTGGGCTGCGCACGGAATTGGGACTGATATAAAAAATGAATCCGAGTGCCGGTCTCCTGCAGTTCAGTTTGCTATGGGTTAGCTCACCCTGACCCAGTGTTTCATCTCTGCATTGTTAGTCTTTTATGAGCCTTTCTGATGAGATGAGCTCAACTGAAGGGTAAAAATAGGATTTAGAGCCTAACTATCATTAAGGAAGGTACAGTACACTTTGATTGCAAAAAACTGCTTAAAGTGTATCTTGTCAACTCATGTGTGCTCATAAGTAGAGGAGTAGGTACTTTACTGTGAATAGAATTTGGTGATATTGGTGCAAATAGTCTTAGCAGTTTCTTTAATTTGTTACTTTATTACTAAGGATTTCTCGTTTGTTAATGAAATTTGACTTGAAAGTTATTCATCAGCATTAAGTTTGTTCAAAAGGTTAGGCATGATTAATGAAAGCCTAATAAATTAAACTTAGCTAAAATTGATTCAGATAAAACAGGGATAATTATAACAGAATTCATGCAAGCAGTCTTCGTGGTTCTTTGGTTCTGAATATATTCTTTTTTCAACAAGAGATCATGGATCTTGTAGAAGCATGTGACTCATACTCTACTAAAATCTGGTACAATAATAAGAGGATGTGGTATATAAAATATAGGGTTTAGGATACTCTTAGGATAACAATGAGTCTCAATCCACTAATCTGCATGTTGTAGTGTTTTTCTGCACTAGTACACATAGTTCACTTCAGAAAGGGCCTTTTAGTAGTCTGTCAGCTGTACAGGGTAGAGCTAATCCTCTGCCTAAGAACTGAGAACTGGTCTGATGCAGTCTTTCCAGTACCTTTAGTTGGGGAACCAATTTTTTACCATATTCTTTTACAGCTATTTACATAGTCCGTTTAATTCACATACTCTATCTTGGCTCCGGGTGTTTTCATTTATTGTCTAACTTTGGACTATGCCTTCATATATGACACATCAGCATGCCTGGTCTATATTACTCTCACATCTGTCAAACTGCCACAGCATCAAGAGCAGGGCAGTAGGCCTCGAATTCAGTTCACCACAGCAAAATCACTGCCACCAGTGGAAATAAATAAAAACAAAACAAAAGCACCCACAACAAAACAACACCACCAACAGGGGTTGACAATACAACCACATGCTCATCAATTTTTATTTTGACCACAGACATGATGTCGGAATCGAGTGAAACAGCTCTACTTAAAGTAATTGATCTTTAATCCTAGAGAGTTGTGACGTTGCCCTCGCCTTTTGATCATTTGAGCAGTGAAAATGATCATCTTAAAGTACACTGTGTCTCCAGCGTTGCACAAAAAAGATAAATAGGTCTTATAAATAGATAAACACATCTTAACTCTGCCTCTCTCAGTCACTCTTGACTTGGTCTCACAGCTCTTTTTTACTCTGTTGTGACTTGGACTCAAACCTCTTTTGACCCGGTTTTGACTTGGACTTGACCAGTTCTGGACTTGGACTCTACAAAAGTCCTCTGGACTCAAACTCCTTAATTAGACAGCTCAGCATTTCAAGGAGAAAATGTAGCCACCAGTGTGATGGGGAGAGAGCAAGGTCTATTGTAGTCTTTTAGGCTCGCAGTCATCTCTTCTATAAAATTGTTTACAGATCCTCTATATGTTTAAGGCAGCATTTGCTCTGCGTTTAAGAGATGACTCCACATGCAACCTGTCATAGCATCAGTAGCTGAATCAAGTGGCACATAAAGATGGACAAGCATCAAGTCTCTGAATGATGCTTCAGAGTTTCAGATGAGTCATATAAGAATGGCGTTACAAAGTGCTTGAAAGAATGTCATCGTGAAAGAGTATAAATGAGCTTTTGACATTTGAATCTGGCGATTGCTCAAAGCCACCTTAGGTAGAAATGTATGATAATGGAGATGAGGAAGCAGTTGGATTGAAATATCAGCCTGATGTAATGAATTTCAACACTGCATTATAACAAAATTTTTACTCTGAATGATGTACCCTCAAGGTACCAGTTTTATATACTTCACATACGTTAGCAAAACCAGGGGGGAGTAACATATTTAAATTATGAATAATAGATATGTTACAGTTGGATGTACTTTTCATAAATTTTGTCTGTGTGGTATTACAGTTATTATGGTGTGTTGTGCGAAGAACACAAAATTAAGGGCCCATTTTATTGTTCTTGTTGTTTTTTTCTCTTCTGAGTTGCACCCCTGATATTTGTGTGGCTTCACATACCAAATTATTAACATTAGCTATCCGTGTTAAATAGTGTATAATTGTACTTGTTCATTCTGGGTTAATGCCGTCCTCCCCCATTACTGATTTTGATGTTATATAACATAGGCATCTGCTATCGGATGTAACAGACTTGATAGTTAGTGTTTTCCTACACGCTTTCTGAGCTCTCCATTGATCTTATCTTAGCAGCAGTTTGAAGAAGATGGCGTGTAGCAGCTGGGTAGTACTGTGTGATGGGTTGAAGAGCTGTCAAATTAGTGTTACTGACCACCATAGAATTAAACAAAGTGCTTTTGTTACTGTTCCTTTAAGACCGATATAGTTTGATGACTGGTCTAATTATCAGTCTAAGCTGAAACACTATGATCACATTAGTATGAGAGATGTAACTTAACAACTGGAAGTCGAATAGACACATATGTTACATTCCAAGAGCACTCTACATTTGCATATATTGAAAAACAGCGTTGTTGTATTTTGGTTAAAAATGCCTATTATTATAGTGTAAACCCTGAATATTTCATTTTAAACTCAGTTTAATGCATTACCCATGAAGAAAATGTAAAGGTAGATAAATCATAATCAGAAATCTTTATTTTCGGTTAGCATTAGCAGCATGCAAAGACTCGTACCCAAAAGAACAAGACAGATCTCTTTGCTGATGCTCAGTTAAGTCAGGGACAATGTAGGAAGTATTGTTTTATTTGTGTGTGTGTGTGTGTGTGTGTGTGTGTGTGTGTGTGTATTAAAGGTTTTGGTGCAGCTGTTTTTATAGGCTGTTGGTTGGAAAACTTGGCAAAAGATATGCGTGATTTCACAGTGT
>JBBPDE010217588.1:0-13862 GCA_037974605.1 Nannopetersius ansorgii
TTCTGGCTCTCATGCTATGAGGAATATCCCCAGCTGGGTGAGATGGCAGTTAAAACGATTTTGCCCTTCCACTCCACTTATCTGTGTGAGACTGCTTTTTCTCAACTGACAGCCACGAAAACAAAGGACAGAAACAGGCTGAACTCAGAAAGCACGCTCCGAGCATTTGGTAGTTGTTAAAAAAGTGTAGTAAAAAAAAAAAAGTGAAAAACAGGTTTATTGGTTCTTATATATAGGCATATGTATAATAATAATAATAATAATAATAATAATAATAATAATAATAATAATAATAATAATAATAAGTGTTCATATGTGCAGGGCCCTGCAGCCCCAAAGCCTGACATGACTGGTCCCCAGGACAAATAATTTGAGAAACGCTGGTCTAGTGTTTATGGCATTGGCCCAGCAATCAGAGAGTTGGGGTTCAAATCCCAACTGCTAGTGTCACCACTGAGGTACCCTTGAGCAAGGTACTGTCCTCCCAATGTGCCTTGTTGGTGGCAGCCCCCTGCTTCACTTGGTGAATGGGTCAAATGCAGAGAAAGAATTGTACTTGTATGACTATGCATGTGATGAATACAGAATCTGACAGTCCATCTGTAACTAAATAACACTAAACTCAAAATGCGTCCCAACAGCTGACGCACAACTGATGGACAGAGCGAGTGCCATGTAGGACACGACAAAGAAACACAAATTCACTGTTTGATACTGTAGCACATCTTCACGCAGCTATTGAACCACCTGACACGTGTCAAAGCAGCACCACCAAACAACCCAGCAGAGCCGTTGTTTTGGTTACACGCCCTTATAAGCCATCTTTACTGAGTAACTATCACTGTACTGTAACCATAGAAACCATGGCAGTGTAGCACTGCAGCCACAGCTTGTGCTGTCATATAACAAACGTGATCGTCCTGTGGACGGAGTCATGAAAAAATGTGTCTCTGAAGTCAGATGGAATGACTGGAACAAATTTACAAAGTAACGAACTGTTCAATTTTGGGCTGGAGCACAAATGAAAAAACTCAATGCAATGAGTAGAACTGTTAACTGAAGGTGTTAAAGGTGTGCATGATGTTCAGGGATGTTCTTCATCTTCTGAAAAAAAGAAACTAAAAACAGATCAGTAACACCCATAGCCTCCTCCGCCCTCTGACAATGGAAGCATTTCTGCAGCCCAGTGTTGAGATTCCAGGAGTTTAATGAGGAGAAGATCTAAGGCTTTTGCTCTAACCTCTTTTGCCTGATTAGGAAGCATTTTGAGCATATGGTACCATAGCACCTTAGAAATTAGGCGGCTAGTCATGTAGGTTCTTTGCAATTTGCTTACCAACCTAATTTGGAGGTGGAAGATGCACTGCTGCGTGCGCTTCATAATGTTTATGAACTCATGGAAAGGCCTAATGGATGTCTGTGAGTTATTTCTATGTGCTTTTAAGTGGCCTTAAAGTACAAGGTAGGAATATTCCACTCCTTCACATAAAACTGGTATTAGATTATGTGCAAAAATACGCTTAAAGGCAGTGAAGCAACTGTCTGGCAGCTCTTGTGGTGTAGTTGCAGCACACTGGGTTTAAAATGGAACAGTGACTCAAGGGGTAAAGTGCAGAATGTCAGCTTGAGTTTTCAGAGACTATATACTTGCTTGCAAATCCTTTGCAATTGACGACTGTCTGAAATAATGCGGCAGATAGACATCGCCAGACGCCAGCTTCTTTAGTGCTTCTCTGCCAGGCCTCTAATGCAGCCATTTTCAATTTTCATCCTGCTCTTTTCAGGGTGATTTTGGCCTTAAGTCTTGACTTCAGTAAGTGCAGGGCTGCCCGGTGAGGTGCAGGTCAGTTCATCGGCTCAGCCAGTCAAGAACTCTAGCTTTTTTGGCCTTGAAGGTGTCCATAGCAATTTAACTCAGGTTTATCTCAATTTCCGACACCATGCAAGGCAATGTGTAAGGCACCATCCAGCAAGGCCTTTTGAGGCATTTGCTTCTTTAAGCAATCAAGAAATCCAGTCAATTATATCAGAATATAATTGTCAGTAAGAAGGGAAGGAATTGACCAGCTGTTAGCAGCACGATACATGTTATTGGATATTAATGTATTGACTTTTGCAATATGGCATTTATATCATCCTGCAAACAAGACATATGATGCTTCTTAGAGAGAAGAATAATCAAATAATATATTTGTCATTTTTGTGCCTCTCTGATGTTATTTGTTTTTTATATTTATCCTTTCAGTTGTGATTTTTTGTTGTTTTTTGTTTTTTCTACACTTCTACCCATTTCTTCTGCTTGTGTGCAGCAGTTTTAGAGCAGCAATTTCACGTGAACAGCAATACTTTGATGATGTAAAGGTTTCCAAGGTCTGCAGGGTTGTTTTCTGGTCTTGCTTTGACACATGTCAGGTGATACAATAATGCAAATATTTATTTTACAGCGTCAAACGGTGAGGCTGCATTTTCTTCATAGTGTGTTTTGTGCTCTTAAGCCCTACACTTTATTATAAGTGGACTAGTGCTTCCATGGCTTGAAATAGTTGCTCCAAACTCTGAAACACCGAACACTATCAGCGGGGAGCGCACTTTCATTACGAGCTATAGTTTTTAACTGGATTTGTCTTTTAGAGTCCTGTAGCGAAATTCTTTCACAAAATAACTGAAAATGTGACACAGTAGAACTGTTTTATTGTTTTTTGTGGAGGCGATAGGTCGGTTTGGATTTTGAGCATAATTGAAATACAGTAATCCCCCACTTTTCACAGGGGCTACGTTCCAAGAGCATCCGCGTATAGTGAAAAAACACATTGTGTTTTAGTAAAATAATACCTAAAAATGCCCATTTTTACATTGTAAAACCTAAATATGCCCCCAAATATGCTGCCAGAACATTTTAAATTCATTTTAAACTCAGTTTAATGCATTACCCTTAAAGAAAATGTGAAGGTAAATAAATACCGTATTTTTCGCTGTATAAGACGCTCCGGAATATAAGACGCACCCAATTTTAAAGGAGGAAAATCTAGAAAAAAAAGATTCTGAACCAAATACTGTAGTAAAATATTTTATATCAACTGTATAGGTGTGTGTGGGTGTGTATGCACATTTTAGGGTGTACTCACACTAGGCACGCTTGCCCTGTACCGTGCCCGAGTACGATTGTCCCCCTCCCCACTCCCCCTCTGGCCCGCACTCACATTAGATTTCTGCATTCGTGCCGGAGCACGGTTACGTCATTATGTTGCTATGGTTTTAGGATAAACAGGAAGAGCGGCGCTCTCGCTGAACGCAGTGGAGTTTACTTTTTTGATAGTAATATTGAGTCGTTTGGTCCGCGGTGGTCCCCAGCCCCCTCACAGCCTGTTGCTAAATAGGTCTGTCGCTTTTGTGGCACGAAAAATGTTTTTGGAGCGTCAAAAAAACGTTACGTCATGCGTCCTGATCTGTGCTCCAGCACGGTTAGCACTCACACTACATGCGAACCGTGCCCGAGTCCAATCGAACCGTGCTCTGGCCCACCTCTTCCAAGCAGGCCAGGGACGGCTAAACGTACCGCGCCCGGACACAGTTCGGAGCACTCACACTAGTCAAACGAACCGCGCTTTGGTGGTCAAACGTACTCGGGCACGGTTCAAACTACCTAGCAGCAGTATGAGGTAGGGAGGGCGGTGTCTTCTCCCCGGGATTCGGGGGGCGGAGCTTTGGTGGAGCAATTCTTCTGCCCATCAATCACGGGCATCCAATCAAGTAGGAGCGGGGCGGAGCAGAGCACGGACAGCACACAGTAAACATTGGCACACACAGCATAAAGAGAGGACTGCAAGCAAGCACCACACAAAGTTAGGGGCAGCTTTAATGCAGGCAAAATGTATATTTGTCGTATAAGACACCTAACCCCCCCCCCCCAGTGCGTCTTATACGGCGAAAAATATGGCAATCAGAAAACTTTATTAGCATTAGCGGTTAGTATTAGCAGCATGCAGCGAGCGAAAGCAAAGACTCGAACTCAAAAGAAACGTTGAAATAACGCTCTCTACCCCACTGTAGAGCACAGCTTCTCTTGTTGATTCTTCTAAACATAGCCAAGAAACAACTGAGAAGATAATTGTCCACTTACCTTTGGTGCCTAAAATAAGACGGAAATGTACGAAGGGCTATAATTTGATTACTCCAAAACAGACATGAATACCTTTGAGCTAAAGTTGATTTGCTGCTCTTTACTCCATTGAACTGGACTAAAATAACCAAAATTGTGTCACTATCCAATTACTTGCAAACTGCTGTATATTATCGTCACTGCATGCCTAATCTCATAATTAGGCACAATGAGTAGCTAAGTTGTTTGCTAATTGTTTTTGTGTTTCTGGGGGTAATGACAGTGCAAATCAATACCACTTGCCTGTGTTTGTTGTTGGTGTTATGAACACTCAAAGTTCTTTGTTAATTACAAGTATGTGCTTTGTAGAAAAAGACAAATGCCTCTTTAAGCAACCAAGAACTCAATTATATCAGAATCATAACAGTGTCAGTATGAAGTGAAGGAATTGACCTGCTGTTAGCTGCACAATACATGATATTAACGTATTGACTTGTGCAATATGGCATTTATATCATCCTGCAAACAAGGGCTTGGGCAATATGCATGAAATTGGGACAGATTATTAATAACCATAAATATTGATGCTTAATTTAAATCATACAGGGACATTTAGTAAATCCTCAGGCATGCCAAAATCAGAAATATGCATAAAATAATGCATTCCAGTCTATAAATGGGTAATATTAGTGATTGAATTACTGGTATGAATTCCATACTTATTAAAAGCATGGGGTGGGTGATGTGGCAAACATACTACTACTACTACTACTACTACTACTACTACTACTACTACTAATAATAATAATAATAATAATAATAATAATAATAATAATAATAAATATTATTTATATAGAACTTTCTATTTTTCACAAAAATCTCAAAGTGCATACAGAAAAGAAATTTCATAATAAATAAAAGGACGTCCAGGACAAGAACCCCATGCAGGACAGCTGAAGTATTGGGGACTACAAGCTCAGTTTGTTCAAGCCGCTCTCCACAGATACGGCGGGCCAGCCGAGCATCTCCAGGCCTGGTGGTGACTCTCCCGGCATGGATGGAGCACATGCCTGCGTCCTCGAACAGATCCACCAATCCTGATCGATCTCACACACCAGGCTGGAAGGGTGGCTTGCAGATCAGCAACTCCGTGGATTTTTGGATCTCTCGCTGAGCCACGGTGCCGGGTCCGTAACGGTGAGGTTTCTTCACGCCACCAGTTGCCGGAGTGGTCTTGCGAGTGGTCTTCGGGGCCAGCACCTTCCTGGGAGCCTTACAACCACTGTATTTACGGGTGGTGGTTTTGCGGGCGGGTTGCTTTGTTCTTGCCATGGTATCCATGAAAAAAAAAAATGAAAATAATAGTAAGATATATAGACTAAACAATACTATTCATTGATCAGATGACTATTTACATTAAATCATAATTTTAGAAAATTCCTAAATAAAACATGCCAGACGGAGCGGTATCAGTCTCGCCAGCGTCCCCGTAACCTAGCAACCTCAACATATATGAAATAACAGCACTACAAATATAAAATACATGGCACAATGAAACTTACTCTCTCAGTTTAGATAGAACAGACAAAAAACAATTTCAAAATACTATCAAGACTACTAAAACAATGAATGTTTCACTCACTGAGCTTTAAATTGCAGCTTTAAATACTGATGTTATCTACAATATGCTCAGAAACACGTTATGACGAAACACAATTTATCAAGATACATCTATACATATTGTCTCCCTGTAGATGTGTTTGTTTTAACGACACAAACAGCAGCGTAACCATGAGCTTTTGCAATATTGAATTGCAAATCAAAATCAAACTTTTTCATTCAAAAATTGTAAGAAAAATGTGTTTTTCTATAATATGCAACATTTGAGTAGATGACATCGCTAAGTTGAAACCTAGTGGGCTAACATGTAGAGCTGACAAACTTTTTAATTTCTCTCATTTTACACTCAGGCCTTGATGCACAGAAACACATGTGTATAACAGCAGCAGTGTAATATGGTTCTGCATTATGTCCAGGCAGAAGGATTGGTAATAAAATGAAAAGAAGGCAGCACCCTGAACAGCTGACGGGCATCTTTCCCAAGTGAAAATGAAACCACAAATGATTTATTAAAAGCTTTAATAATGTGTCTTCTGTGCAGAAAAGGGCAGCCGAAACTTCTAAATGCTTCAGATTTAATATTTTGACTGATGTAAAGAGTCCCACACATTGTCTACTTTAATGGAAACACCTCCTTTGTGTTTCCTCTCATTGGATACTTTATGAGATCGATAGACACCCTTCACTGGATCACAGGAGCAGAGTTGACCAAACATTAGTTTGTCCGGTGAAACATTCGGAGCACAGCAGTGTCAGTGAGGCAGTGGTGGGAGTGGGGCTGACATGAGCATGTCAGATACAATGGTGTGGGAGGTTTTTTTTTTCCCATGTCATGTGTCACTCCTAGATAGACACTCAAAAATAGCCAGTGGAGAGCTTCACAGTTGTCAGAAAGCGACCATTGATTAAGTCAAGTAGGTGTTTGTCAGTTCAACTATATACACAGTACACACTGAATCCAAACAACATTCCTCAAGGACCACCACATTCCTCCAGGACCACCATGTTCCTCCAGGACCACCACATTCCTTCTAGATCAGTGGTTCCCAGCCTTTTTTCCTTAAAGCTCCCCTTGACTGTGTCCAAGACAAGCCAGGCCCCCTAACTCCTATTCACACAGACGCACAAATAGAATAAAGTGATTAATTACAAACTTTTATTTGCAAAAAATAAACAGTGGTTGTAGGTTTTTGTTTATACTCTTATTTATACACACACACACACACACACACACACACACACACACACACACACACGCACAGCCCTTACATAAGGAATAAAGGTTTTCAAAGATGTATCAGCTCCTCCTTCAGACAGTGGGAGGTCTAAGGGGAGCCCGGATCCCAGGTTGGGAACCACTGTTCTAGATCACCAAGTTCCTCCAAGACCACAACATTCTTCCAGGATCACAACGTTCATCATAAAGAAAGTAAAGAAAAACACCACAAGACTATAGAAGTGCAGTACAGGATTGAAGACAGAGTGCAAAAAAACACAGTACAATCATTTACTGGACAAACACCACACAGTGCAGTAACAGAAACTGTATTCTAACAGCAGAGTTAGTAAGTTTCCCCCAAAATTTTAAAGAATTGCGAAGGTTGAGGCAGACAGTAGTAAATAATTGTGCAAAAAGCAAATAGCAGCAACAGGATTAGAAAAAAAATACAGTACATAATAAAAACAGGGTATTTAAAGGGAACAATTAACACAAATTGTTCATTAACAGATGAGGTGCAGTTTCAAAGCTGAGATGCTAGGTTGGGGGTTTCTAATAATGTGGCCACTCAGCAAACTGAGCAGTGTTAAAATTACAGCTCATTACAGATTTATCTCATTCATACACATGCAGAGCACTTGCCCCTTCGCCCCTTAATGAGCACAATATTTTTTTTAGGCTAAAACTTCTGTGAAGAAGAAAACCCGAACTTTAAATAATGAACAATTTAATGCAAGATTTACGCTACAATTATGTCCTTAAAAGGTCAACAAATTCATCATCAACAATTCCGCAATACTTAAGTAGGCTTTTCTCCTTCACCTCAAGCCCTGCTCAGATTTCTTATTCCTCCAATGACTGCTCAGCAACTCTCATCATCTGCCCTTACCTCGGCGTTCGTTTTTACGTGTGTTTTACAAGTTTATTTTGTACATTAATCCTTATATGCAGTCATGTAAGATATGACCGCGTATGAAATCCAGATCGATCAAAAGACGGTGTTTTCTTGCCCAAAAAAAATAAAATAAATGTCACATTAGGATTCATCTGTGTTGTAAAGCTCACCATCAGATGAACTATAATCAATGACTGCAGTGTTTACTGAGTCATTTATTGATTCATATCATTTGCTGTTTAGTGGGAGCTAGTTTGAGCCATGAATATGAAAATACCCTGGAAGAAAAAATGTGTAATTTTAGCTGGCAAGGCTGGTTTACCTAAAATGGGAGAGGTCCGCTCCTAACATTTGTGTGGGTTTATGTAGAAAAAATCTATAGTAATTCACATTTTCACAACCGTTTTACCTCAGAAAATTTAGCAAGCTCTTCTTGGTACTGTTCCTTTAAGAAATGTGTCAATGAGCTCTGTTCCATTGACTTAATTGTATTGTACATTGAAGGAAACACGACTCATGACTTCAGAGTGAATTGGTGGAGCTAAACTGCTGTAGGCTGAATGGACGGAAATATGTGAAAGTTTTGGATCAGTGACTGAAACATGGGGTTTTTGCGGTAAAAGGTACATTCAAAAATCAAGCTTGTTGATTTAAACAGTGAGAAAAAATCGTTTTTTATAATGTAACTTTGAGTAGATGAAATTGGCTAATCCAGCTGGGCTCTAGGTAGAGCTGATAGGCCTTTTAGTTTCCCTCATTTTTACTCTCAGGTCCTGATGCATAAACACCCAGGCAGACCCGAAAACAATGGGCAAACAGATCCACTAGCTGGGTCCTTTGGAGGATTGCATATTTCAAATTAGCAAGTAGCAAATGCTGTCCACTGTCCATGAACATGCAGTCTTGGCAATGCAAAAATACACAGTATTAATGTGGCCATTACTGCTTTACCATATTGTTGGGAGAGTTTAAAATATTTTTATTAAAGCTTCCAGCCAATAGCGAGTTAGCCTTCATGACTACGGTGTAACAAACCCACCTTTATTTCAGTAAAGTAATGCTGTTATAGAAAAAGTGGTAAGGGACATTCCACCAATGCTTGATTACAATCATTAAATATATTGTATTAACAGCACATAAACACACAATCAAAAACAATTCCCCCCATCACCACCATATAAACCATTACAGTGTCTCAAGTATCCTTTCACTCTGGAAAGCTTGATAGTCTCACAGGTCCAGGAACCTTTTGTCCTGGTGTTCCCTCCGTTGGTCCCGTCTGGAAGGGCTCCTCCGAGCATAGACAAGGCAATACCTCCAGACAAAGAAAGAACAAAAGCAAACAAACAAAAAACGATTAACCACAAATATACAATTAAAGTATAACAGTTAAACATGAACACAAACATTACTCACTTGCAGGAGGAACTCACAGGTTCACATGTAGGTTTGTTAGGGGGTTCTTCTGGTGCTGGTAGCTTAGCCTAGCTTCCCCTGCTTCTTTTATAGAGGGAAACCTGAAATAAGCTAAAACCTCCCAGTGCCCTCTATAGGTAAAAGCCAGTAACGGCACCCAGCTGTTACAACGGAATGATGTAACTTACACACGTAGTACATTTATCACAACAATCAGCATGACTTGCCCTTTGTTGCTATTAAAGCAAAGCATCAGCAAGTAATGCTGCTCTAAAATCAACCCACACACAAACCAATGAGTCATACAAGTTTAATGCATGGTTTATGTTCGGGTGTTTTTTCAACCTGTGAGTTCTCAATAAATCATAGCTATACATATCAGTTAAACTGAATGAATATATAAACAACTAAATGAATTAAGAAATTAATAATAAACTTTATTATGTTGGGTAGGGTAGGCTTAAGGACATTTGGTTTAAAGAACCTATTTTTTATCACTGTCTATTAAATCTAGTCATTGTTTTTCCTGCATGTTTCTTCTTGAGAGCCATCGACCCAAACTTGAAATGCTGAGAGTAATTTATCTTGTCAGAGATCAAGCAGAACCTTAATCATACACACTAGAGCTGCACGATATTAGGAAAACATGCGGTATGCAATAATGTTGTTGATGGCGATATCACATGCGATAAGTGAGTAAAAGCTTAGCCTTTCTAGTGTTAATGTTTTTCTGCTTCGGATTTGCTGGTGATAAAGACTCCAGACGCTGACTAGTCTATGCAGAAAAAACTAAATGCAATATTTCCATTCCAACGTTTTTTTTAAGAATCTGAAAATATTTTTTTAAATAAATGAATGTAAAAATTTAAATTATAGTAAGTTCTTAGCCAGAAAAAATTGGAAAAGGAGCAATCTATAACAGCAGCTCAGAAGATGAAGAAACTGCCCAGTGATTTTTTTGCCCTCTTCTCTGTGGCACTGGGTGAAGAGTTTTAAAAAAACACCATTTATTGCAGTTCAGTCAGTCTTTCGCGATATGAATATTGCACATGTTGGTATCGCGATGACGGTAAATTTGCGATATATTGTTCTGCCCTAATACACACCCCACTGTCTTACAAAAGTTGGTTAAGAAGATCTCCGGCTTTTCGGAATGTATTCAGCTTTTCAGTTCATACCTTTGGAATGTTGAGGGGCTCAACAAGCCATTTTTATAGCTTCCATTCTTGCCTCTTTAGAGGCCGCTTGCTGAAGTGTTTGCACCCCCCCCCATAGTACTTGACCAACAGCTGCTGTGAGTGGGTCTTGTGTTCAGGAAGAATATGAGAATAGGATGCTTGATCTCGCGTCGGATTCCACTATTTATAGCGATCCTACTCTCAAAAACGGATCAGAGATTGGCCTTCGCACTCCCAAGCGCTCCGCAGACGCCGGCCCTGGGGCCATTCGAGACGGCTTTGAGCTCCAAGACTTCTGTTCAGTGCTGTAAATAACTGTAGGCTCATGTGATTTCGAAGCTTGGCTTTCTAAGTGACTTTTATTGGTGACCTCTTACTTCCATTAAGTTTATCCTTAACCCTTAGAACACAAGAAGATCCATGCCATGAGTAATTATCATGGTACGGCACAACAGCTCCTTATATGGAATTTCTCTTCATTTGTGTTGATGCTCGAGGTGTCAACTTTGAACCTGGGAGAACTTTCAGGATAGTCTCCGCCCACACGTGGGAGGGGAAACCCCGCAGGGAGGGGGTCCTGAGAACAGCCGTGCAAAAGAGAAGAATACAGTGGTTTTAGACTGTTATACACCGTTTTTGTTGAAATCAGATTTTTAAAATAATACACTAAGGGTTCTAAGGGTTAAACTGTCCACTGGCCTCTTCATTAAAAGCAACCCTGGCAAGGTCTTGGGTAGCATCGCTGTAGAGAGACAGATGTTTGCTGCTCAGGCTGTTGCTGAGTCAGTCCCCTTTAAAGTGCACCTAAATGCTCTAGACCTATTCAGACACACTCGGGGGACACATACAGAGAGAGAGAGAGGGGGAGAGAGAGCGGAACAGAGAGGGAGAGAGACAGACAGAGAGGGAGAGAGAGAGAGAGAGAGAGAGAGACAGAGAGAAAGAGAGAGATAGAGAGAGATGGAGAGAGAGAGAGACAAAGAGAGAGAGAGATAGAGAGAGAGAGAGATAGAGAGAGAGACAAAGAGAGAGAGAGACGGAGAGAGAGAGAGAGAGAGAGAGAGATGGAGAGGGAGAGAGAGAGAGATGGAGAGAGAGAGAGAGAGAGACGGATCAATTTGGTTCAATTCAAGTTGTTTTATTGTCGTGCCAAATAATGGATACAGCTGCATTGCTGAAACTTAGCCTGTCAAGGAGTAAATGAAAAAAGAAAGAATCACACAACAAAATGTGTGTTTCAGCATAAATAATGGGAACAGTTAGAAAAGTGACATAACACAAAAAGAGTGAGAACATTTTACTGTCGCGTGAAGGCATGTTTTATGCCGGGCCTGGACTGGACTGGAAATGAGAGTCTTTGAAAATCCTTCAGGAAGCCTGGAGAACTGTTCCTCAAGACTTCATTAAAAATACAAGAAAGTTTGGATCTTTGGAATCAAAATATAGTGAAATGAGTGGCTTAAGACTGCAATACAATCAACTTTACATTAAAAATAACAAAAGCCGACTTAGGGTAGAGGCTGTTTTTGCTTCTTTTTTTTTTAATACCTTCTGCTAGTTTTTGCACACACTTACTTCTTCGGAATATCAAATAAAGACGAGCAGAGAGAGAAGAGAAAAACAAATTGTGTCGCTCTGTGTGGGCGCGTGTGCCAAAAATGCCTAGTGATAGTTATGAAATTAATAATTAAAGATAGCAAAGTGGGGAAATAACTGTTCTTGAGGATAGTAGGGTGCGAAATGGATGAATATTTGTGCGCGGAAGGTGCGAGGTTAGATAATTAATCTTGCAGAGCTAAATATTATATTTACTTTCCTGATTAAAGATGCTTATGCTTGTTAAGGTATCATTTGGCATGCATGATTTGTGCTGGTTCATGCTGGTATGTGGTCTTGATTAGAGGCAGCAGGCAGAGTGCGTGTAAACGCGATGGCACTCTGTGTTCAAAAGCTAATTTAGTTGAAGAAGGATCGGAAAACAGGAAGCCTGGAGCTCAAACGGCAACGCTGGAGGCGACTCTCTTCTCCTCTCTTCTCCTCCCTTATCTCTTTATGCTTCCCAACCGTTCCTTCCTTCCAACCTTCTTGGTTTTCTTGTATTAAATTAGCTTCAGTCTGATAATGCGTGTAAAGCAGTCAAGGGTTTAGGCATATAAAATACCTTTTTATTCTTAGAAGTCAAGCATTTTTGCTCTCAACAGAACACAAGGTCCTTCAGAAACACCATAAAGGAACAGTTTGGTGGTGAATTAAGTTACCCTGGATGTAGTTGATCAGTCAACGTTTCTTTAGGTTACCACTGAAGCTGCCAAGATAATGTTGCAGTCAATGGTCGGCCAAATCTTTTCCATAAATATAGTCGTAACCTACTCAAACCTGCATTAAACTGTACTGTAAGCTGTAAAAATGAATAAAACTTTGAAGGTTGTGACAACACAGTCACTTTAGACAACTGGGAAACCACCTAAGGTGTATGAGAGCTGATCTGGCATCAGTTTTTCTGATGCTGACCTTTGTAATTACAGCAAGATCTGATCTAAGATCTGCTCTCTTCCTCCCTGGTGTTGTACTGCATCCTACATGACTGCACTTTTTGTACATTTTATAAACTTATGTGTCATTTTTTTTATTTATTTACAAAACCTTTAAGGCATTGGTCTTAAAACTAGTCCTCAGGGCCCACCAGGTGGACTAACCTTGCTAAAAGCTCGATACACTCTTTGGGACCCTGAGGACTGTGAAGACCTCTGCTTTTAGTTGACACTAGTAGCTACTAGGGTTTGGCTTAGCTTTTTAGAAAATTAAGAACATTTGAAACAACATTTACAGACTTGAATCATTTTCCTTCGATATTGTAAAAGTGATCCAAATTGTAATACAGATATTTTGTCCATAAGTTGTAAATAATATATGAGTGAGTTTTATGCTCTTCTAATTACTACTTCCACCTTCCACCTTCTCTTTCCCTCTCACTCCTTCTCTCTCTACCTCTCTAAAACACACCAACACCCTTTTATACTTTGGCTGTCAATAATCTGCATTACCGAAATCGAAATGCAAAGTAACATCTATCACTCGTCTGTCTGCCCCCGTGCATTAGACCAGCCCATCATTTTGAACTACAGCTCGGCTTTGTCTGTGGTTTTGGTCAATGCTTGTGTTTGAGTGTTGATAATAGTTTCTTTTTCCTAAATGATATCTGTAGTCTTTGTTATGCTGCCAAATATTTAAGTTCATATCCAAATATGGGTGCAGCATCATTATAGTAATGAAATTCTTTCCCCTTAAAACTGTAAAACTAATACACAGTAAAATAATAAAGTGCATAGTAGACAGTGTTTAACATTACTCTGCAGTAGTTTGTGAGTGTGTGTGTGTGTGTGTGTGTGTGTGTGTGTGTGTGTGTGTGTGTGTGTGTGTGTGTGTGTGTGTGTG
>JBBPDE010217621.1:0-13858 GCA_037974605.1 Nannopetersius ansorgii
GCGTCTTAGAACACGCCATACAACTGAATATGAAACTGAAACTAAACCAGCTGAAGCCAACAACATCCCCAACCAGCCGACTGTGAGTGATGCATACAACAGGGATATTACAAGGTGGAAAGACTCACGGTCAGAATTATGGAATTCATAGGGATGAAAGCAGAGGGGTTTTATTTCTTGGTTTGTGACTGTTTGCCACAAAACGGAGTCAAGTGGCTTACCAGACAAGGCTTAAAGAAGCAACGTTAGAGTTAGTTAGCATTAATGCTAATGTTAACGCTAGCGCTAATGCTAACGCTGGCGCTAATGCTAACGATAGCACTAATGTTCAGCTAGATTATAGATAAAAGATTCCCATTCCCCTGCCATTCTGTGATCGGCAATCGGCAGATCATGATTTTGGTGATCGGTGATCGGCCCCAAAAATGCTGATCGGAGCATCTCTACTAGTAATGTATGCATAGTATGGCCACTAAATGCTCACTGGTGCTTCTGGAGTGGAGAGGAGAAAGTATGAGGGAAGGCCTCTGAACTACCTGAGTGGTTTCGTTCAGGGGGAGGTGGGGGTTATTACTTTCCTGGATATTATTAATTACACTAATGTTTGTTAAATAAGGGGTTCCTACCCTTTTAACAGAATGGACTAAAGCACAGACAGGGCCCTCGCAGGACCCACTTGTATGTGTTTTAATAGTAACAAATGGCAAAAAAGGTCACCAATTAACACAGTAGAGTTTTATGCATTACTTTCTACTGGCAATGTGAGAAGATAAATCACTGGATGTTTCATTAAATTGGTGATCTGTTGTAAACGTTGCTCTCCTGGTGTTTCTCTTTTGAACGTGTGGCTCCTTTTAAATATCTATTGTACTTTCAATGTTCTTTAATGTATTCTTTTATATCTCCCATTATCTTATTCTATTATTTTACTGTGGTTTTTACTCAGTTATCTTGGTTTAATGGGATTGCAGCCTTAATTAAACGTTGGTTGAAAGCGTCGGCTCATTTACTTTTGACCTACATTAGCCCTCAGCAGAAAGCAGGCAAAGGCAACCTACATGCACTCACGAGGCCAAACAGAGATGTGATGGATCCAGAGAATTTAATGGAAAGAATTAAACCAGTGGATTTTAGCAGACAGGATGCTAACTCCCCCAATTCAGTGCCGCTGGGAACCTTAAAAGATATGATGAATCTGCTGCCATGGTGCTTAAACACAATGTGCTTAAAATGTGCTAAACCCTTCCTTAATTTACCCTGAAAATACACCAAACCCCTTCATCTGAATAAAGTTAAAATTAAATATATAAGGTGTGAGTGTGAAACCCCTTCATCTCAAATTTAAAGCAATAATTTAGGACTATTGTTTATTAGTTAAGGGGCAGATTTGATTCAGTAGCATGAATTTTCCAGGTAACAGTCGGTTTATTTTGAATAGAGTCTCTGTACTGATTCAGCTTTCCTCACTGTGGGTCTAAACTGAGGTCCAGAACTGACACGCTTCCACACACAGCGGCTGCAGTCTGACCTGGAGGCTGATCCGGAATCAGTGCCTTCTCGCTCAGCTCCTCTGCGATCCGGAGCAGCCTGCCCCGGAGGTCGGCACCTGCCGCGTCAGGGGGCAGCAGGGGGGCGAGGCGCAGCAGGCGTGACGGATCCCCCAGAGAGCGGAAATCCTCCGGGTACTCACTCAACCAGGTGCTGAACACGGTACACACCGCCCTGGAGACAACACACACACACACACACACACACACACACACACACACACACACACAGGATTGCATATGCTTACACACACCTCTACCCAAGGGAGTATCTGAGTGAGAGGTAGAATTTAAGATAATTCAATTTCAGATGCAGCCTAGCTGAGGCAACAAACCTTATTGAATTTGATTTCATTAATTAGACTGATCTCATTACTCAACCGCATCAGTCACAGTGGGCTTTATTGGCAGCACTGGAAGATTAGTCAAGATGTGCAGCTATTCTCTTATTCTGTGCGACTGTCAAAGCAGACCTGTGTATTGATCTTAATGCAATTTTTTATTAAACAATTTAGACACTAGGGATACACTATTAGGGCTGTGCGATGAATTGTATTGTGAAACAAGGTTTAAGTGTGGAAATGTACCCTAATTACAGTACTCTGATCTTGTGAACTGCCTGTAGATGAATTAGTCCAATCAGATGCAGCCAAACCTCCATTGCGTCAACACAACCACAACTTACTGAAGCCTCACGCCAGAAAAAGTGGTTGTACTGTTTTTCTTGGGTAACAAATATTGGCTAAATAAACTGCAATTATAATCATTCATCCCTTTGCGTAGTGAAATATATCAGTATTGGATTTTTTTTCTTTGTAAAGCTGGTCCAGGCAGATCTTAACACCAATTTCTACATTTTATAATTGTGTTTCGGCGTCACTCCCATATTGGTTCATACCTAGTTGTCAATTGAGTTTCCCGATTATGAATTGTTACATTGTCTAATGTTAATGTAATTACATTATTAAATAATATTAGATATGAAATATGACCAAACAAAGTGCTCTATTTCTGCTCTATTGTATCAATTATGAATATACAGATTTTTGAAAAGAAGTACTGCTGACATAAGCATCATACACATTTTTATTGGTGCTATAATTCATAATAAGCATGTCACTGCCAAGAATGAATGAACTCAACAACAAAGCAAAAAGCGGTGTTTAGTGAATTTTGGAATGGAAATTTCTGTTAATCGTGGCTTTTAAAACAATTCGAAAATACTATCTACTATATCTATGAAAGAAAAAAAAATACTAAATCTAAATCTAAACTAGTACTAATTATGCTTTGTAACAAAACATGCAGTTGATTAATGGTTTAGCACTGACAATATCAGGAAATACACTGAGAAGCTTGAGACGTATAGTGACAAAATTGATCACAATAATTACAAACATCGTCGTATTGCCCAGCTCTAGTAACATATTGTTGCCTTGTCAACTAATACTATAACCTAGTAAAATGTTCTGATCTTATTTACCCAGGCTAACAGTGTCTAGGGGATAATGTTGAGATGAATTGCTTGTTATCTGACAACAACGGTCGGAAAAAATTATGATTTTCGTTGCAATAAACAGATTGTGCTGAAAGTTATAACAGTATTAATACGTTGGAAGGGATGCACTAATATGGGAATAGTACTGATTAATAAACATTTATTAGATAAAGAAACTGGCACTTTATCTGCCAGGAGTAGCTTGTATTGTATATAATACAGAACATGTATTGAAGTAAGGTAATAATTTTAATTAAATGTAAATATTTTAGCATAGAAGCCCAGTGTCACCTAAACATGTTTTTCTCAATTGCAGTTATTACATTATCAAATATCAACTGAATATCTAGCAAATCTAAGGATCGACAGATTGATCCTTAGATATGATCCATATGATTGTATGTGCCTGATTAGAGTAAATTCATGCAGTATTAGAATAATGCAAATTCTCACTGTTTCATGTGTGTTATTATAGTTCAAGCTTGTCATGTTTCTATTCCTTGGGGTATCCACTCTTCAGTTCCCCTAAGGGTAACCCAGCGCACCTCAGAGTAATCATAGAAGGGTTCCGCTGTACTAAGTGTGTGAGGATTACGCTGTGTATGAGTGTAATTGGCTGTCATTCTCTCTCTCTCTTTTTCAGCCATCCATGAGTTCCCTGAAGACATCTTTACCAGGGAGCAAAGAAAGAGGGGGGCCGTGCTGCTTCATGTGCTGTGTGTAAGTGAAATGCTGTCTCTCTCTATCTCTCTCTCACTCTCTCTCTCTCTCTTTCTTATGTGTGCACACACACACACACACACATAAGCACGCACACAAGTGTCAGAAAGAGACCCTCCATCATCAGAGATTATGTGGTTGACCTTTCAGTCCGCCCAGCATAATGGACAAGCTATCATATCTCAACAGACCGCGTTAAGCCATTGTTACTGCATTTTTGATTGACGCTGAGAAAAAAAAATGAGCCAGCAGCCCACAGCAGGACCCATAGCTTTTGCAGTACCCTCTCTGTTATAATGAAATCACTTATAATGAAACCATTTTTGTTTGTAAAATTCATTCTTTAAATTAAAAAAAGCGTTCTTAACTTTGCTCCTTGTTTCATCATTGTAAAGTTAGTCCATTCATATAATTAAAGTAGCTTGTGGAAGGGGGAACTAGCCAGCTAGCAAGCTGTGCATAATGTCAGTGCTAATATTGTTGACCTGCTTTTGGCAAACCCATTTAGTGTCTTCTTTACGAGGAGAGACTCAGAATTAAACAACAGGGCAGACCAGCACCTGAGATTGCAAAAATCAGGAAAAAATAACAGGTCTTTTCAGCTCTCCTGGTATGACGAGGTGAACTGGCTGACTGTAAGTGCTGTGACAAAGAAACTGTACTGTTGGCCTCTTAATGAAACCGTCTCAGAATTTATAACAAATAACATAATGAATTTTATGATGAAGGCCTAATATGAGCTTCCCTTGTTTCAAAGACTATCAGCCGCCACTGATACTGTATATATTAGAGCATTAATGACTCCAAAGTTTTAGAATTCGACTAGTTGGTCAGCAAAGTCGAAGTCGAGTCACCTAGTCGTTTGATTGTCATCCCATACGCAACAGAACACAGACGTCCAACGTCTCAACCACCAACATCGGTGTTTACAAAAATCCGGTTCCTCATCACATGAATCAATCTTGCGTTCTGATTGGTTCTCAGAACATAGAAACTTTTGCTGCCAAATGGAAAGGGCGTTTAAAGGCTTCTGCCAACGTACCGATATTTCAGACAAAGCAGAAAGTGATATTTAATGTTTTTTTTATGCAAAGAGCATTCACTAGACATCATGTGTAACTGTCATTTGTTCCTTATTATCTTATTGTTATCACTCCATCACCTTGACTCTGTCTCTCTCTGTCCCTCTCACCTCCAGGCAATCTACATGTTCTACGCTCTTGCAATCGTCTGCGATGACTACTTCGTTCCCTCCCTGGAGAAGATCTCCGAGGTGAGAAAACGGCACCTATCCGGCACTCCCAGAAGGGCACCATATGTCACGTCTGCACGAGGTGATGACAGCCCAATTTGTCCGACCCGAGACCCCCCCCTTTCGCGATGTTAGTGCCGTGGTGTCATGTACTCTAGTTAAAGGTCTCACTAATAAGGCGCATCTGGGAAGCGCGTTTCCCTTTGGATTAGGGCGCCTTGCCTTTCTTTGCAGCTCCTGAGACGTTTAAACCGGAGCTTTTCAACTTCAGATAATGCTGCCTTTGTGGGGAGAGACTGCTCTAAAAGGAGCTTAGCCAAAGAAATGGGATTGAATCGAATCATAATCCCATGAGATATGTAGTGAGATTCTGTAGTGTCCGGATGCCGTTTCAGAGAGGGGGAAATAAAATGAACCCTTATTACCTGACCTAGATTTCATGCCTATGGTATGTGAAGGTTGATTAAGAAGTTCCTGAAACTGTCTGATTGAGTACTCACCTGTGACATTTCTCTCTTCAGAATTTGCAGCTCAGTGAGGATGTGGCTGGAGCGACCTTCATGGCTGCAGGAAGCTCAGCCCCCGAGCTCTTCACCTCTCTCATTGGTCAGTTCAGGGTTCCCGTCTGTATCTGTATCTGTAGTGTGCTTGGTCACAGTGTTGCAGAGAGTTGGTGTTATATGGTATTACCTAAGACCCTCTAATGGTCAAAAGGTTCTTAACACTTCTAGGAAATCAGGCCACAGGTCTAAACACAGAATATTTTCGTCACAGAAGCCCACTAGATGTCACCTTAGAACACTTTCACAGTGAAATGTGGAAAGAGAGCACCTGCAGGTACACTTAAAGTAGGCCACATTAGACCATAACCTACCAGAAAACTGTGCTCTGCAAGTTTAGATGGCTAGAGTTTGTTGCTTTGGAGTCTGAAATGAAGACACCCCCCCAAAAAAATTTCCAGCTATATTTGCTCAATGCAAAAGCAGTCAAGTGAAAATTATGATTGCAACCATACAGAAGACATATCACTAATAAATAAACAGAGAGAAAGTATCACCCCACAGTTTCAGTACTTTGTGGAACCTCCCTTTGTTTATTTACTGGCGAGAATCTGTTGGGATATGTGTCTACTAACTTTGCACATCTAGACTGTGCAGTATTTGCCCACACTTAGAGCAGATCAAGCTCAGCTATACTGGATGGTGACTGCTGGTGGTCTCATTCCACAGATTTTCAGGTCTGGACTCTGTTTAGGTCTGGACTCTGACTAGGCCATGCAAAGACAATCATCCTTTTGTCCTTCAGCCACTGTGTGGCAAGTTTTGCTCTGTGCTTTGAGTTATTGTCATGGAATTTGGAATTTGACAACTTTCTGGCAAAGGACACTAGGTTTACCTCAGGAATTTGACCGTATTTTGCCCCATCCATCTTGACAAGTGCCCCAGTCCCTGCTACGGAGAATACCACCACAACAAGATGCTACCATCACCATACTTTACTGTAGGTGTGGTCTTCTTTAGACAGTGAGCTGTATGGGGTTTCCATCAGATAGCCTATTAGGTGTTGATGCCAAGTTCAAGTTCGATATTGAACTCATCCGACCATAAGGTCTTTGTCTGCTTAGCCTCATTTCCTTTAAGGTGCCTTTTGGCAAAGCTCAGTCGAGACTTAATGGGACCTTTCTTGAGGAGTGGCTTTTTTCTTGCAACTCTCCCATTGTGGAACACTTAATGATATTGTTGTCACATGTACACAACTCTCCTATAAGGTCCTGTAACTGTTTCATAGTTGCTGTAGGCTTGATAAAACCATAGGTTTTTTTTTTATATCCATCTCCTGACTTGTCCATAACATTGTCCCTGAGATCTTTTGATAGTTGATCATTCGCTTTCAGTTGCACTGCCAAGCACTGAAATGCTCCAGGAATAGCTGTTTTATGCTGAACTAATCAAAATGCTTACAGCTGATAACAGGTGGAGGCCAGTTAGCTTGGTTTGCAATGAAAAGGGTAATTAGTTGTAACTGATAGAATTTTGCATGGAAGTACTTCAGTAGGGTGCTGATCATTTGTCAGTCCCGGTGATTCTGTTTGGTTTTTTTTTCTGAACGGTTGCTACCATATCTTTCAGTAGGACATTATATGTTGCATTGTGTAAATGCATGTGATAAAAATGTGTTTTTTTGTGTCTTCATTTCTTCATTTTTTGTGTTTTGTGTCTTCATGTCAGGTTGCAAAGCAACAAAATGTGAATATTTTAAAGAGATTGTTATTATTTTCTATACCCAATGTAGCTGCCATGCACTAATAATCACCCAAATACCTCTCCAAAACTTCTCACAACCATCTAAAACCACATCCACCTCTTCATTAAGGAAGGCAAAGCCTTGTCAGAGAGGTTTAGGACATAGAGCGACACACTGTGACCTTTAAAAATGAACCAAACTGTGTTTTGTGTACTCAAATGTTGTGGCAGCCTTTGAAAATAATTGCTTTAAATTTGGAGGAGTATGATCCAAGATCAGTCCCCCTTATCACTGTTTTGTGACGACTCCAAATGTTTTTGGCTGACTGACTACATCTGAGATAAGTGGAAATCCAGGCGCCTGAGCATTTTAATTAATTAGCAATTGGAACAACATTTTGCTTATCCCGGGTTTAGCTCTGAGCTTTACAACAGGTGTTATAATAAACAAGAACTGTACATATCATGAACCCGGGCACCGTTAACATTAATGTCTGGGAGTGTAGAAACCAACACATACACTATATAGACAAAAGTATTGGGACACATTTCTTAATTATGCAATTCAGGTAGTCCTTTACCTTCAGCATGCCGAGACAGTACGATTACATCATGCCATTTTTAATAAGGAGCGCTTGCTTGCTCAATGGCTACATATGGCTTGCATCTTTTTTACTTAATTTTATATTTCATAAAAGTGTGTCATTTAATAAAGTGTATGTGTATTTTGTATTGGTTGGTGGGTATATTTGTAGATATTTGTGGGAATGTCCTGAGTGCGAAATCAAGTCACCAGGTGTAGTTCCATTTCTTTTCAATATATAACAAACAAGTAGAACGTTTCAGAACAGCTGGTGATGTAATGAAACACTGTTTGGGAACAAGTCACTTGATTTCTCCCTTTTGATACAGTATTATTACAATTTTGGATGTTTCTGAACGTGTTTCAATTTTGCCATAATTACCACAGGTTTTAACCTTTGCTGAACCACTCAGATTGAAATCCTGAATCTCTTAGCACTTTTGTAAGAACACCTTCTGTTTGAATGACAGGTGTGTTCATCACTAAGGGAGATGTAGGTGTGGGGACCATCGTGGGCTCAGCTGTCTTCAACGTCCTGGTCATTATTGGAGTGTGTGGCATCTTCGCTGGCCAGGTACCTCTCTTTGTTTTCAGTTCCATTGCTATTCTGGCATACATTCAGACATCTGAACTATATACTATTTAAAGGAAGGACTGTTAAAAGTATGATGGACTACTACCACTGCTACACTGTACTAATGGTGTCTAGAGGTCTTCGTGCTGAAGATCACATTGACAAAAATGTGTAAAAAAAATTGTGATTTTGTTGCCTTTAAACAGATCTGCATTTTTCCATCATGTTTAAAATGTATTCAAAACTTTATTTAGAACAGAAACGTAGCAAAAGAGAGGCGCTCACCTTTAAGCAATAGCAGTGCTGAAGCCGTAGGGATGGAACTGTAAAAAAATCTATTTGCACTATTGTCCTGATTAATCCTTTGAGTTAAAACTATACCAAAAACAGGTTTCCAGACTCAAGCAAGCTATTTTATTACCTCAATGCGGTATGTCTATCTAAAAACAAAAAAAAATCTAAAATGTGTACAATTTGTATTTAGGAAAATACCTATTGACATTTGAATACATAGCAGTACTATTTCCAAAAGAGAATGAGCTTGGATTGTATTGCAGAAAAATAAGCACAAGAGAACATTTGTACAGCATTTGTTTTCGTTGGATGACTGGGTGGCACACATTTTATTATACTACTGTTTTTTATCCTCAGTAAGGGATGTGCAAATAGTGTTAAACCTACAGCATCTCTGGAATTTCAGCCCAAATTGCACTGAAAGATGTTTTTAGCATTAATGCTGGTGTTTCCATCCTTATTTGAAATGATTTTCCAGATATTGCAAGTAGCATCATTTGTTTTTCTTTGTGAAAGTTCACACATTTCTTCCTCCCTTTCTTATTGTAGAAAGTTTACAGATTCAGAATTTGACATCATTACACATGAGTTGTTTGCATTGTGCAACAGTAAAGCGAAGCAGAAAAGTATTCCAGCATCGATAAAAGAAATCAGAAACCTCAAAGGTGCATCGGGCAATTTGGAACCGATTCTTGATTCCTGTCACTAAGACATGTGGCAGCCTGTCGTTCACTGATGTCTGATACTGATGACTGATGTTTTGGACGATGGTACAAAAAGTTGTTGGATAGAGATACCTGTGAACAGATGTTTGTGGTCAGTAATGTGCATTTCTCCATCTCTCGCTTACAGACTGTAGCTCTTACCTGGTGGTCCCTGTTCAGAGACTCTATTTACTATATCCTGTCCGTCCTGGCCTTAATATTGGTGAGTATATGTGCGTCTGAAATGCTCTTGAGATCAAGCTTATCATTGGCACTGACATTTGAATGCTATATTGTTCTCTGAGTGAAAGCCCTTGGCTAAAAGAAATATGAAATAAACTTGAGAGCAATAAAGCATTTCCATGCAAGCCATTACCAGAAGTCTGACTTATCTCTTCAATAATAATAAGGCATTTCATTTTAACAGCTTTTCATGCTACGGCAAGGTCACCGTTATTAGTTCTGTGCCTTCATTTATTTCCCACTCTTGCAGGTCATCTATGATGAGAGGGTTGTGTGGTAAGTCTAATTACAGCCATTCATTACACTCAGACACGAATGAGCGCCTCAAACATGCTCTCATATCAACTGATTACCTCTGTGCTTTTGCTCAGACAGAAGGGGCCTCGCAATGAAATTAGTCGGAATCAAAGGCTCATTAAAAGTGAAGCACTATCAGGCAGCTAACATGTCATCTCCTGTTCTGTTCAGGGGTCTTTTGTTTTTGAAGGTACATTCCTCAGTGAATTGTTCCTGGGTTAAGAACTCCTGTGTTTCTGTACTGTATTGTGGGTTTTCAAGAATATTCACAGGGTTTGTAACAAGACCAGGACTGGAAATTGCTTCATAGAGTGTTCAATATCCCTCAGTATGTGAATAATATTGACGTATTGTTTCAATATTAAAGTACTGGCACTCTCCCCTTATTCAAGATGGTCAACACTGCCATCCAAACTGTGTTTGATTCCAGTCATTTGGTTTGGGGCAGCTGGTGGCCTGGTAGTTAGTGAGCTGCCTCTGCGATCAGAAGGTTGTGGGTTTGAATCCCAAGACTGCTAGTGACACCAATGAAGTACCCTTGAGGTACCCCCACACACTGCTCCCCGGGCGTCTCTTGTTGCTGGCTGCCCGATGCGTCACTTGGTGAATGTGTTAAATGCAGAGAAAGAATTTCACGTTGTTCACGCTGTGTGCTGTGCTGTGGTGTGGTGTGTTCACGTGTGACTACAAGGGGCCACTTTACTTTACTTTAAACTACGGTGTAAAAACAGCCTGTTTTGAATTGTTTTTGTGATGTCACAAGAATCATTTACATATATCCAGCTGTCAGTTCCTATTCATGTTGAATTATAACATGGCTAACAAACACAACAGGTCATCCGTATTGTTTCCATTAATACATCAACCCAAACAAATTGTCATTGTCTTCATTAAGGTCTCGCAGACTTGTGGATGTGGTTTATCTACAGTGAACACTGTTGTTGTCTGAAATGTTTGCCTGTAGTGGTGCAGGTTTGGCCATTTTTGTAGCTCCTGTTAAGTCATGTTTTGTCCTAAACCATATTGACAAGTCTTTAAGGTCTTAATAAAGAAGTCACATCAGTACAGTTTCACAAGAGCTTTAAAATCCAGACTTATCCACACTGCACTCAGAATCGCTGCCTGCAGAATTAATACCAGATGCACAAAAAGTAAATATCCATGGTACCTTTTTAAGAATCAAATAAGGATGGATTATTAATTGTTGTGTATAATGAAAAAGGGAGAGTCTTTAAGTGATAATGCTCATACTGAAATGCCTTGAGAACCTGTGGATAGGATCCTTGCCTCCAGACCATGAGGTCATGGGTTTGAATCCTACCTTCAGCATCCCACCACTGGGTCCCTGAGCAAGACCCTTAACCCCAAGTTGCTCCAGGGAGAGACTGTCCCCTGTAATTAGGGAATGGAAGTCACATTGGATAAAAGTGTCTGATAAATGCCGTAAACGAAACCTTTTTTAGTGTAATTGCCTCAACACACTACTGTTCTTAAGCTTTCTTACTACTGTTCTGAATTATTATTTTTTTGTTACTGAGTTATGGTGCCACTTCTTCTCTGAGGCTGTTTGAGACTTTGGTACAGTTCCAACATGTGCGTATTATATAGAGACCTAGAGAGACATAGAGGGGCTCAGTGGTTTACTTTCTCATCGGCACAGTTTGTGCATTCAAATCTATTTTGAAGGTCAGAAGTCCATTGGGGTATTTAACATTTTCTTGTGTGTTTTTTTTTTTTTTTTTACATTTTTAACCACATCATTGGTCATAATGTACTAAAGACTTTTAAACAAATGACAAGTACCATAGAAATTCACTTTTTGTGCATAATTTAGAACCCTATTCCAATTAATCATACATGTTTACACACCTGCTATATATATTCATTTAAAATAATGAATCACATTTTTCCAATTGGCAATATCTGATGATAGAAAATTAATTATTTCCGTTTAAATAGCGATTTTTGTTTTGGCCATAGGGTTGGACAAAATAAGCTCATCAGAATGTATTTATTACTTTCAATAATTCAGTAACATTATTTTCATTGTGTACAAAGGATCCACATAAGCATGGATGATTGATCTTACTGCCTTCTGTTTCCAGGTGGGAGTCCATGCTCCTGATCTCCATGTATGGCGTTTACATTCTCATCATGAAGTGAGTAGAAATAATCATGTGCACTTTACTGAAGTCCATCACTAGTATAAACTCTGTTAAGTGGATGAATTATGAGTGATGCACTGAGTTGGCAGTTTGTTACACCTGATTTGTATCATAGGCTAATAGAAACGCATACCGCATGCACAGCTGCACTTTGTAGGTTTACAACTACTGATGGAATTTTAGACACTGTGCAGACTTACAGACTTTATTAGACAAATATTTATTAGGCTTATTGGTACTCATTGCTTGTGTAAAATTAAAGACTGGGTTCACAAATAATTGGTGTTAACCACCCTCTAGCCTTTCATCAGTGGTCAGTCTCTGAACACAGACTTGCTCCTGGCTGGATATTTGTAATTGAAAGACTATTTTCAACCTAGCTGTGCCAGAGCTGACCCCATGCCTGATACATTCTTGCTTTACAGCCCACACTCAGAATTGTCCGAGATAATATGTGGTCAGTGAGGGTCCTATGGTAGACACTTTCTTAGATTTATGGAGTAGGAGGAGGGGTTGATAAATTGTGCATTTACTGATGGGTTATTGTCAGTAAATATAAATTTGTACATATGTGACCGGATTTGCTGTAATGAGTCGGAAGTCGGCGTTCTATTTATTTAGATACGGGCCGAATAATTTGAAAAACATCAAAAATATAGATTTTTCTTTTTTGGTCCTATATGAAAGAAAAGGTCTTCAAAATTAAGTTTCATCGTAGACATAATTGTGAAAATGTACTTAAATGGCTATGTAAGTTGAGTTGCAGCTCTCAAATTATTTAGTATTTAATACAAATTTTGAAATAATTGGAGCATCAGTCTGATTTAATGTATTTTTCTAAGTATCTAAATGCCTGTAGTAAAATGTTGTTGTTGAATACTGGGTGCATCTCTCTGGATGCTATGGATTGTTAAAGATATCAACAAAAAACTGACGAAAGTCTTTTGATTTTCTCGGTTTTTCAGTTGGAAAATGGTGCTGCGATACCATAATTCAAACGATTATAACTTGACAATCGTTTAAGATACAGCTTTGACCAATATATCATTTTAAAGCTTATGTTTTTGTCTTCATTTTGATTTGCCAGATCAGGTCACATATATGGTAGTTTGGAACTGGCCATTGAGTTCAGGTCCAACGAAAGGTGTTTTCTGAACATACTCTGGCAAATCTTGTTTGTACAGGTTCAACAGTCAGATCGCGAGCTTTGTCGAAAGACGCATTGGGGGTCCGGGCCGCTGCTGCACAAGGGGAGAGAATGCCAGAAACCAGGAGGCTGTGGAGGATGGAGCGAACTGCAATACCTCTATGGTGCTCTTGAGAAAAGGTCTGATCATCTTACGACTTTGTGGAAGGAGAGAAGAGGCTGTCAAAGCCCGAGGCTATAGGAAGTTTTACAAAAAATACAAACATCAAAGTAAGGAAAAGGTCTTGGATGTTCATGGTGTGATCGCTACTTTTAAATCTCAGAGCCCCGAGATGAAGTAGAGCCTCCACCTCACATGTGCACTGCCTCAGCCTCTGTGAGACAGTGGATCTCCATATATATCTATATGTTATATTTGCTTATATTTTTTTCCTCAGCATTTTCCTCCTGCGTTCTCTGGTTTGAAAGTCTTTATTTGGATGTTTTAATGCAGCGTTAATCAAACTTATTTGTCCTGGGGAGGGGAACAGTCAAGTCAGGCTTTGGGGCTGCAGGGCCCTGCACATATTCCCCCCCCCCCCACCCCCCCCA
>JBBPDE010217644.1:0-13857 GCA_037974605.1 Nannopetersius ansorgii
TGTGTGTGTGTGTGTGTGTGTGTGTGTGTGTGTGTGTGTGTGTGTGTGTGTGTGTGTGTGTGTGTGTGTGTCAGGTAGTGCAGCTTCAAATCCACTTCAGCTAATCACCATCTGCAACCTGTGCTATCTGTTTTACCATCTCCCTCAAATCGAAATCCACCCCATCTTATTTTATTCCCCATTTTGCGATGAAAGGTTCTCACATTACTCTCTCTCTCACCCTCTCTCTCATTTTCCATCTCTCTCTCTCTTCCCAGCTCTCCTCTCCTCACTCTCGCTCTGACTCTCTAAGTGCAGATCGATATGAACTCACTTCAGTGTAAGTCAATTGAGTAGAGGACTAGTGTAATATCTGGGTCACGGCTGTGTGGGGTTATAATGGCGGGAAGTGGCATGCACACCAAACCCCCCTCTCTCTCATACACACCCATACAGCCACATACACGCACACATAAACGTCTGTGTCAGCACTACAAATGTGATATTACAATTATAAGGAAACCATATCTATCTAATATCATGGACAAGCTTTACAGAGCATTTGTAAAATCCCCTTTAACTGAAATCAACTCTAAAATGCCACGCCACTGTGTTGTTCTAGCTCAGGGGTCGGCAAACTGTGGCTCTGGAGCCGCATGCGGCTATTTCATCCTTACGTTGGGGCTCCCTGTGGCTTTGATTTAACACTACAATGGCTGCTAACTGGCTATACCTATAACACTTCCTGATACGACGCTGCTGCAATAAGTTCAGGCGTTTAGCCCTGCAGCCTGCCGGCACACATCCACGTAAGCTGCAGCCAGCAGACACAGGAAGCATCCAGTGGACTTTAGACCCAGAGACCGTCTTACAGCGCAAGTCGTCATATCGGAATCAGAATCAGAATTGCATTTATTGGCCGAGTATGTGAGCAAACACATGAATTCTGGTCGATGATGTCCCTCAAGCACAACAGTATAAAACAACAATACGTAAAATTTGCATGTACATGTACCTACACCACACCCATATGTCTTTTACAAAGCATGCTTGCTGCTCCAAAAGGCCAATTCTGATGATGCGTCAATTGATGCTGTCAGCCATTTTAGGTGTCAAGTGAATTTTATTTTTATTCATGGTTTTTTTATTGTTGTTCAAAATTTAAATACAAAATACAATGTATTTAATTTTTTGTGGGAGTTCTAAATGTAAAAAATGTTTTCTTTGAATAAATAAAAATTCACAAGCAGCACACTAGCCTAGTTTTTATACGCAGCATAAAAGTAAAAAACAATATATGCAGTGTTATCTTCAGATTAGGTGTCAAAAAAGATTTGCGGCTCCTGGTGTCTTCTCTTTTGTGGAAACAGGGTCCAAATGGCTCTTTGAGTGTTAAAGGTTGCCGACCCCTGTTCAGGGCTAATTGAAACAAGGTCAACTAGATTAGCCACAATTAGCTCTATTTCACAAGAAAACTACATGTGATCAGTGTAATCCATAACACACACATACACATACATAAAATTAATACAAATTGAAGTTGTGTCAAGTATCTCATTAACTTGAATGTTTTTATGCTTATCTGGCTTTACATATTAACAGTAGATGCTAAAACAGATACTGGAGCAGAGTGACAACTGAAAATTTTGCCACCGACATCAGCGATGTTTCTGCAGTCACTTGAATTTTCTTTTAAAACTTTTGTTGTCAAAAACAGTGGTGGAATAAAACGGATATTGATTTTTTTGGAAGTGCAGATGTTGTATGTATTTGTATAGCTGTTCATCAAATTTTGAACCCCAAATGCACATTATTAGAAACATTAGTATGTATTCAGAACACAAAAGCGTGGCTATCATCATTGCCTGCACATGAGCAGAAACATCACCATCACCACAGCAGTGTTCACATGGCCGTAAGCCCCTGGCAACATAACGTCTGAATAGCCTTCATGCAATCACAGTATAAAGCTTTCCAACCTCGCAACAGCTGCTATGAAAGGGTGCATTATTGGTTTATGTTTTTTCACCAAATCCAACCTGATGAGTTGAACGAAGGATTAAGACAGAGGTTCACTGCCCCACCGCTAGAGAGGCCATGCTTTACATGCTTTATTTTCACCTGGAAGTATGTGTTCAGTCAGGGCTGCCCACTCCAAGTCAACCAGTAGCCTAATCTGTCTCAGTGCATGGGATCCTCAGTATGTTCCTCATGAAATTAAGGACCAAACAGCTGTGACTGCAGAGCTGCCAGTGAAGGTTCTTTATGTGTATGTTATGTCAGGATGGTGTAGGGTGTAGCACTGTGAGATCAACTAAGGTGCAGGTGAGTTCCAGGCAGAGTTCAGACTGTAATTGCACAGGGAGTGCCAACATGATAGACAGAGGGAGGGTTTGGGGGTGAACATGCTAACTGGGTGTGAGTTACGTGTGCAGCTGTGCTATATAGGAGAGGAGGGTTACCCGGAGCAGGTAAAGATGTGCATTAATGTGCCTGTAGGCTCAGTCACACTTAGTTTAGCTAGACAGATTGCGAGCTGGCATGTTTAATTTAAACTACAAAAAATTATGTTGCTGAAAAACTACTAACATAATCTAAAAATAGAAATGTGTTTTGAAAAACTTGAAAAGTTATTTTGTTGTCAAACTTCCAATCCCACATTTTTCATGCATATGGACCTTTTTTTCATTTCCAGTTCGCCACTTCCATCTGCTTCTAAAGCATTCGGTCACAAAACCATTTGGGAGGTCAGGCCCTGATACAGGACAAGAGCCCCTGGCTCACAATCAACATTCCAATTAATCCCAAAAGTGTTATGTTTTGTCAAGGTCAGGGTTCTGAGCAGCCCACAGGAGTTCTTCCACATCAAACTCATCGAACCATGTCTTTATGAACCTTACTTTGTACATTGGGGCATAGATATGGTGGAACAAGAAAGGGTCTTCTCCAAAAGTTAAGGGCATATAATTATAAAACAGCCTAAACTCTGAAAAACAGGTCCAGCCCATTGTTCCCATTCCACCAAATGTTCTACTGTAGTTCTCCTGGCATCTACCAAAACTAGTTTCATCTATCAGACTACAAGTCAAGAAGCATGACTTATCACTGCAGACAACACTTTTACATTGCTCCAGAGTTCAGTGGTTGTATGTTTTACACCACTCAAACCAGCACTTGGCATTCCCCATATTGATTTTGGTTTGTGTGCAGATGCTCGGCCATGTAAACCCATTACATGCAGCTCCTCACACACAGCTCTTGAGTAAATGTTTCTTCCAAAGGAAGTTTGTACTAAGTGTCTTCAGCATTTGGTGAGAACAAAGTAAACAGGCTTCTTTGCCAAGGGTTTAAATATGATTTTTTTAGGTGTCAAAGACTTTTTCACAGGCAAAGTCCTAGTGACCATGTGCTCTGTAAACTTTTGTGTTTTCCCTACCTTGCACACCTGACACAGTCAGGGATGATATTTGTTCATTAGTTCAGATCAATTTATTAATTAAATCAGTTATGCTAGATGAGACAAGGCACAACAGTGTGGGGTCAAAATGGTTGGCACTGGGAAACCCTACATTAAAGGATGACCACATTTATTTGTTTTGGTTAAACCGGAAGTGTATTTACCTAATTTTTGAGACTGACAGAATTGGCAACCTGGAAATGTGAAAGGGTCCTTATTCACAAGAAGGGAAATCTGTAGTGTGACTGAAGGCTTAGGGGTGTGGAGGGGGGAGAGGAGTGAGGTGAGGAAACCCGCACAGATGTGAGATGAGGTGAAACAGGTGCGTGTATGTGCTCAGGTGAGGTTACCTGAGCGTGCAGAGAGGAGGGGTAGGTGAAAGCAGGCGGGAGAGCAGGCGACAGCTCTGCAGGGTACAGCGGGTACGATGCCCACACATCAGGGCTGCTGGGATACAGACCAGGCACTGTCAGCTCATCTGGAAACACAATAGGAACAACACTGAGACACACGCTACAATGCCTGCACAAACACATACACATATGCAGTCTGTGGCTAAATAAGTTGAGGAAAATCTTCAATTGTAATTTTTTGACTGATGTTGTAATGATTATGTGAGTTGAAAACTTCAGGTTTTCTGTCAACAAGAGGACCCAAAACCTCCATTAATTCAGACTTGAACAATGAATGTAATTTGCCTGAATGCCAATTCCACAATTTTAGGTTAAATCAGGCTAAGTAATGTAGAAAAATAATTTGTTAGGATTTTTTGGGGAATTATAGAATTTAAATGGCAGGACATGGACCCTTCACTTGTTAGGACAAAGCTGAATAATGTAAAAAGTAATTAAAATTGAAGCTATGGCTATTTTATAATTACATTCTATTAAATTGTGTTTTTGCTTTCAGCTCAAATACATCAGATACACCAAAGGCATCGTTTATGTTTTCTGTATATGTATATATTTTATTTTTCAACTTTAAGCTTTTGCTATTTAAGCTTTTGCGTTCATTATAAACACACACATGCATGCACAAACACAGACACACACATGCATGCACAAACACAGACACACAGACACACACACACAAACACACATACACAGTCTGAGCAGAATGGTAAAAAACATTTTAATTTCCTTTTTTGCAAAGCAGCAAATATGGAAAGTGGATCTTTACCATGCTTTTATCTTTGCTATACTGCAAACCATCTGTGTGTTTTCTCTTCAGGCATACGCCAAAGGCAAGCTTGATTCCTAAAATTTTCAGGTACCAGGATTTAACCACTAAAATCACTATCCTGGGGTTTGTTACACCTCATTACTGAAAGTTAAGGAACAAACATACTGACCAACAATTCAGTCAAACACTGCTGAGCTCTGTCATGGCTGTATTTGCTTGTACAGTAATCCCCCAGTTTTACGTGGAACAGGACTCCAAACTGATCGTTTTACATGGAAATCCCCACAACAACGCGGTAAATGCAAATATTCTCTGCATTTTTATTTTTTGCTTTTTCGTGGCAATATTAGTTTAAGTTAAATGATTAAAAATATATAATTTACTAAAAACATAAATAGTTACCCAAATATAAATTAAGCTAAATTTCCAGTTACTGGCTGCTGCCCTCCTGTTTTCATTTCATTATTCTAAAAGCCCTGCCGCCCAAATGCCCTGCACCTTCTGGCAATGCAGCTCAGCATCTCAGGCAAGAATCAACGGCCGATGGCTTTGGTTCGGAGGGGGCAGACCGTCAATCCGCATGCTCCGAAAAATGCCTATTTTTATAGTGTAAACCCTAAATATGCTCCCAGAACACTTTAATTTCATGTTAAACAATACATTACCCTTAATGAAAAAATAAAGATAAACCTGTATCCCTACTGTACAGTTTACACTGAACTCCTGCAGTGCTAGAATATAAATACCAATATTACCGTTGTACAGACTGCACTGTAGTTCATACACGAGCGTTTTTTTTGGTATGCGCTGTGAAATGAAATGAAATTAAATTAAAGTGTTCTGGGAGCATATTTGTGGCATATTTACGGTTTACACTATAAATATACGCATTTTAGGCATTTTTTTGGACAAACACAACAATGTGTTTTTTCACTCTACGCAGGGGCTTTCCCCCGCAAATAGCATGGGAATACTGTATTTGTGTTTTAGTAATATTATACTTTGTCTTAACACAAATTATTTGCTATGAACATGTCTTTAGGGACATTGATTAGTCTGTGGCTAAGCTAACTACTGCAGCTAAGCTAACTACTTTGGCTAAAACCAAATCCTCTGTTCTCAACATTTTAGTACATCATCCACTGAGGGAAAACTGTTTTGTCACTATCTACTACAGCATGAGCTTGGCCACTGTTTTATCACACAAAAAACAGTTTAACAGCCAGTGACCAAAAGACTTCACTTAACTTAATGTTTTAAGGTTAAAGTAGCATACATTTTATACTAAAATAAATCAGCAAGGGCATGTTATTAAAAACATCACTGACAAAGCAGAAACTGCTTCACCTGGTGTTAAATTAAAGCAATTAAAATATATATCATTTATCCTAAATGTTAGATCAGAAAAGTGTCACCAGCAATATCGGCATTAATATCAGAACATCAAAATTAAACAAAAATGCCTATTGCTTTATTAAACTGGACATCTGCTTTATAGTCATAATGTTTGTGCAATTACCATCATTTTGATCTCAGATTGATCTCTCATTACTTTGTCTTTCTTGTAATTAAGTAAATATATGTGTATTAACTAAAAATATCAGAATTAATATCAGAACATCACAATTAGACAGAATGCAGATTGTAGCGGTTTATTAAAGATGGACATCTGCTTCATATTCGCAATGTTTGTAGCAAATCATGAAACAGTCACGGATCACCTAATTTGAAAAACACCTGGACTAATTTTGAGCAAAAATACATCCTGAAGAAAAGAATTTCCTTCTAATTACCATCATTTTAATCGCAGATTAGTCTCTAATTATGTAACGTTCTTCAGTAATAGTTTCCTTACATATTTTTGCACAGGGACTGCGAGGGGGTTCTCTTCACCGAAGCAGATTCCAGATAAGAGGAGTTTGGTCACTTAAGAGGAATTCATAACCAGCTCAGTCCACAGCTGGAATGTGCGTATGTACGACCGTCAGCGCCAAACTAGCATTCCACACTCCAAACTAACACTCTGCACTCTGGTGAAGCATTAAAGTCTCAGCCCCTAAAAACGAGCAGGCCTTCACATTCCACACTATTATACATGCCTTTAATAGTTAAGAGAAAATTGCTTTAAACTTTTTCACCACATTCTAACACCCAGTTCCTCTAAAGACCAGCATGAAACAGAAAAAAAACACTAAAACGCACTCTAGAAATCACTCAAATATGATTAAAATTCTTTAAAAAAAAACATTCTTTATGCACTGCGCAGGTTAAACGGATTCTTTGGAGCAATGCAGCAGAAGAAATACCTTTAGTTCCCTAAACATCCTTTCAGTTTGTGGTTCAAATTGATATTTGTAAAGAACCACCACCTGAAACGTTAGTTCCTCTACCACATCACCCTTTTTTGGCACTTTTTTAAAGGATAAAGGAACCTTTAAATCATGCTAAACTTACCATTTTAAAATGCTAGAATTCAACCAAGGCCAAAGCTCAGTTGTGAAAACAAACAAGTGAAGGTAAATAAACTAAAATAAAAATAAACTTAAAAAGGACCCCATGCAATGTTTTACAAACAGACGGCTGAATATTTTATCAGTGAAGTCAGCATGACTCACACAGACACATGGGGAGACTGAGGTTTACACACACACACATTTATTCTGCTGTGAAGAAATTACCCTATTAGATGAATCATGCTAAATTTTCTCAAAGGGGGAGACTAAAGTCCATAAATCTCAGTTTCTTTATGACAGAATCAGTCTTAGCCCAAAGTATCATAAAATATCAGAACTCAAACACAGGAGTACACTTAAACAAAAACACATACTTGGATATATTTTTGTGTTGTTGTTTGTTTTACTCTTGTCTTTTTGCTTTTGTAAGGAAACTTGCCCCCCAGCAGCCATTAGTCGGTTTGAATCAAACCAATGTGAGTTTGAATCCTTGGTTTAGTTTATTTCAATGGTTGCGGTAAGACAGTAAGTGCAGAACAAAACAAGTGCATTGTGTTGCTCCATGTTAAGTAGTGTTTAACTCACAGAAACAGCCACTAGTTCAGAATATGCCATTATTTAATTTCTTGCTTCTGCTCAAGACACATCTGACCAATAACATTTTCACATCATTTGTAGCGACACGTTTAGGTTTACTTGGATTTTTCCGACTTAGAGAAAAACACCCTAACAGCACCTCACCACTATACCGTCATACAGAAAAGATTTGTTAAAAATAAGGTGAGGTACCTTCCTCTGTAAGGAACAAACTTAAATGTAGCATTCTCTACAAGCAGACAAAAAATTATATTTATGTACAGAACTTTTACACAGGACACATTAACATTTTAATATATTTCAAACAAAAACTAAAAACTAAAGCTATTCCCCCAAACCTGCATTATGGAGCGGGTCTCCCAGCAGTTCTCACAATCAGTACTCACATCTCTGACAGATTCAGCAGACCAGTAACACAAATAGGCTGATTATGGGGCCGTACACAGGGCACTGTGTGGGGGGCCACTACAGCACACAGCACAAGAGATGTGATCACTGAGCTTGCTGTGTGTGTGGGTGTGTTACTCACAGGGGTCCCTGCTGATGAAGGGTGGTCCAGGACTCTGTTGGGAAGGAGGGGGGTTGGGCGTCCCCACCAGTTTGTTCTTGGCCATCTTGGTGTTGGCCTTGGCGAACTCTAAACGCAATGTCTGTGGGATTTCCGGGTCAAAGCGAACTCCCTACAGGAGACAAAAAAATACAGTGAATTCCAGCTACAACATGCATCACTCTTGACACAACTCCCTTGAACAATTTGACATTGCCTGTGCTCCGCACTCCTTTCACCCAGAGCTCCAAGACAACAAAACTGTTTACATTACTTGTAGAATTAAAGGGCCTGTCATCATTTTTATTAGAGAAAAAAAATTGAATTTGATTTAGTATGACATTTTAATATCATTGAAGGAAACTAAATACACTTTTATTTTGCAAAGTGCAAATTGCAGTGAAGTGGATAGAGGTACCAAGTGGAACAACGTACCAGTCACCAAGTGGAAGGTACCAGTTGCTAAAACGCAAGAATAGTCAAGTAGAGTCAAGGCAAGCCAGTACAGTGCAGTGTAAAATGACTTAAGCTACAATTTGTTGTATTTGTAATATCTTGCATTTTGTTGTATTTGTAATGTCTTGTATTTTGTTGTATTTGTAATTTCACAAATACATTTATGCTGAAGTTATAAAGAGTGTTTGAGCCCTGACTGCTATTTGAAAGAGGCACAGAACAGAACAGTCATTCAGAAAGAGGGTCACTTATAGGCATCAGTCTTGAAGGCACAGTAAAAGAAATAGCTAAAGGGAAAAAGAGTAGTTGGAAAAAGGTCATGTATATTATAAAAGTATTTCACAGGGGAAATAAATGATATGGGCCCTTGAAATCAGTTTTACATCTTTGCTCTAGTAGCTGATCACATGGTCTGCACAAACTTCAGAAAAAGAAGAGTTCTGTACAGATAATATTTAAAGGGGTGTGCTTAAAATACAGCCCAGACAAAATTTCCACAAAGAGTATCATAGTGAGTTCAAACCTCTGACAAAACTCTGTTGAGCAATTTGACATAAACCAGAGATACAGTCCATGCTCAGTTTTAAAGGGCATTTAGTCCAATTTGTTTTTACATTTTTAGACAAAGTGTATCACCGTTTCAGAACTGTAAAGAGCCTCTAAGCCTATAAGTCAGTATATGCTCCAATCCTGTCAATAGAATATGGTGTGTACAGCACATAATAAATATGGGTGTAACGATACATCCAGACCCACCCGTTCGATTTTCTGATGCTGGCTTTATGATTTAATATTCTGAACAAAATGTTTTTGAAGAAAAATTATGACTAAAGAGAGTATGTTTGAAAGGCAGGAGGAGTATGATGCATGTTATGCTTTTACAAAATCATTTTCTACTTTAATGTACGAAACAAAAAATTAACCCCATAGATAACTTATTAAGATCCCATTTCACACTGTAGCCCATTTAGTCAGATTCTAAAGAAAATTCTAAAGAAAACTCAGCACCAATCTTATTGGTGGGTAGCTACAACTTAACATTAAACAGAACTTGAGCTTGACAGAAACTATCAAAATAGGCTATAAAATGCTTTACATAAAAAATATGACATTTATTTATTTTTATTACAGTTAAATAAAATGACAGAAACCTTTTTCAGTTTCTAAGGTTTAGAGCAATTAAGTAGTCCTTTTGATGCTTCCCTGCTGGTAAAATAACCATGTGTACTTTAACTTGAGAACAGGGGCTAGCCTCTAGTTAGCAACGAGACAGAATTCTGATCAGATGACATTTGGTGGTATGTGTTAAAACTACAGTCCACAGATGCTTACACACTGACAGTATCTCCAGGGATAGTGTTGCAGCACTGACAAGTGCAGCAGGTTCTAATCATTTGTCACTTTCTCTTGCCACACACTTCAAAAGCCTGAGCAATACATGATCAGACTGAGTAAATCTATAACCAACAGCCTGGAAATTCTCAGCAATAAGGTCCTTGAACCAGGCAAACTAAAAACTCTCCTTCAGCCCGAATGTGGACTCAAAGCTCTATATGCTTGTAAGACTGTCACACTCACAGATGAAAGCTCAATAAAATGTTCAGTGGCAGCAGAATTAAACAGATTCCAAAATAGTTTAGAACCTTGAAATGTCAGGTCTTTCAATGACTGTTAGAGAAGACAGAAAAGCCTCACTTACAGACAGACATAAAACACTGCAGACTGGTTCTGCAAACATTGAGGAAGGTTATTGGCTTAAATCTACAGCCACTGAGGTTTACGGCAGGCTCAGAATCAATATTAGACATCCCCGCTATGTCCAGACACTGTTAAAATGAACTACATCATGTTTTTCTGTGCGTCTGATTTCTAAAAATAAAAAGACGAAAGTGTATGCAGCATAAACAAAAGGTCACTTCAAGTAGAACAAAGACATGGCTTATGAAGAAAGAAAGTTGCCTTAGGCGCTTCCCCATAAAATCAACTCAATATGAGAGGATCTTTAGCCCCCCCGCCCCTTCTCTCTCTCTCTGAACGCACACACACACACACACACACACACACACACACACACACACACACACATTCACTCCCTCTCTCTAACCCCCACCCTCCTCTCCAGCATCCACAGAATAAGTAAAAACAGAATGAGTGAAGAAAAGCACCACGCATTCTGTCTGTTGCGTGGAGTTCCACAGGGGTGGGTTCTAGGCCCTACTGCAAAAGCGCAGTGGTGAAAGTAGAGCAGCGCCTTGGTTCTCATGGACGAAAGGGTCTTAAGTGGGATTGTCTGGGCTCTAGCATTTCGGCGCTGGAGCGATTGAAGATCTGTGGGTGAACTACTCCACAGCGATGTAATGAGATCCTGCACTGCTTTAATTTAGCCCTGCTCCCTGTTGCATTCAGGCCGGCGTTTCACATTTTTGAACATATTTCAGTCCTAATCATCTATCATATCAAAGATCTGGATTTTTCTTTTTTCGGCCTTTTGAAAATATTAATGCACAGAAGTTTTGGAAAGGATCAGACACAAGGAGCTTAAGCAACGCTTCTCTGAAGACCAGTATTTGTAAGGCAGAGTAAACCACTCATGACAGGTGACATAAACCTACAGAAACATTTTTTTAATTCTACAAGGGTCAGTTTGTAAAGGTTGTTTCAGTCCATTTTTATGTTATTTCACCTCAGCTTGTAGGAATAAGCCCCAATTTATCTAGAATTATGTTAGTTGTCATCAAAGGTTTATTTCTATTCCACATGACCTGAAATACTGTAAAAATAGTAACTTAAATGTGTTGCCAGCACTTCTGATCACTTCAAATCTAGAATAACAAAGCATTCAGGTTCTGTTATTGTTCCAGAGTTCTTCACATATAAATAACTCTTATGTGAAGAGCAGGGAGAAAAAGGAAAGCAAGAGTGATTATGAATAACAAAACTGGGAGTTGTGTGCATGTTTCTCTGGCTACTAGAAAAGTATAAACATTTTTATTAATACACAAATGGATGGTATTTTGAATGAGAACAAAATTGATTTTGTTTCATTCAAAACAACAAACCATTTAAGCTTCGCATTCTCATTAAATAGTTTAGTTTGACTTTTGAGATCTCCTCTTTGAGATGAAGTTTTAATGTTGTTGGCACTTCAGAAAAATATTTTCTTTTGGGGATTAACAGAATTAAGAGTTAAATGAGTTACACATTTTAAAGAGAAAAAGATCGATCCCAAAGTACAGATTCCAGTGCACTTTGGGATTAATGATCTGTCTTTAATTCGATGTTTGTCTTATTGACATTTCCGTCTACTATCGCAAGCTGCCTAGTGTTGGAGGGGAAGCTCGATCTTCCGTGACTTCACCTGCTGCAGAGCTCAACGGCTTTCAGAGAGCAAGGTCAAACTCCTGCTCCAGCTAAGTGAGATTAAAACTAAATCCTGGATCGATGTGTAAAGGGGGGAGAGAGAGAGAGAGAGAGAGAGAGAGAAAGAGAGATAGAGAGTGTGAGAGTGAATGTGCAAGAGTGAGTGAGTGAGTGAGAGAGAGAGAGAGAGAGAGAGAGAGAGAGAGAGAGAGAGAGAGAGTGACTTTACTCTTTTTAAAATTCTCGTGTTCAGGATCCCTCACTTGAGCTTATAAAAATAGAATTGCTTCTCTAATATGAAATAAAAAATATGAGGAATTGGTCAAGGTACACTAAACTTGCCATCATGATTTAGAAACTAGATAAGCGTCCTTGAGCTCGGGAAAGGCGCGATATAAATAAAAATTATTATTATTATTATTATTATTATTATTATTATTATTATTATTATTATTATTATCCTCTGATCCATTATAAAAATAATAAACAATAAGCGTCTTGTATAATGTTACATATATAATGTACATTTTCTTAAATTGAGCACTAAATTGAGCACAAAATTTAAACACTGTATAAGTCTCTCAAATTGTTAAAGTCTCTTTTTGTCACACTGCAATCTTGTGATGTATGTATGGTGCAATATTATCCATCCTGTAAGTTTACATACACTTCCCACTTTATGTAACACTTCTGTATTGTTTACTTACATCCCATTCACATTACTGTTACACTGCTGTTTTGTCTATTTATTATATTGTTTCTGTCGTTCCTTGCACTTCGTTGAATGCTAGCTGCCTTCTGTGCAATAATCCCACTTATGCTGCAATACTCATTATTCCAGAAGGTTTACGTAGCGTCTACACTAGTTGTCTATTTATTGTTTGCCTATTGTCTACTATCTGTTGTACTTGCACTCTGATGAATGATGTATGCTGCACCGTGGTCCGTGAACAAACGTCCCATCACATTTGATACATGTAAACAGCTGTTGATGACAATAAATAATGGTGCTACTACTATTATAATAATAGTAATATAAACTAATATAAGAAGAAGAAGAAGCAGAAGAAGAAGAAGAAGAAGAAGAAGAAGAAGAAGAACAACAACAACAACAACAACAACTACAATAATAACAACAACTTGATTGTAAATCATAGGTGCTTAAATGAGCTTATGTGCGTAGTTAACTGGCACTCATGGAGAAGACCACATGTCTAGTGCCCCCCATGTAACCTAGTGAAAAAACAAATTTAAAAGTCAAAGGCCAAACTTGATTAATTGAATGAAAAAGAAAATCTAAAATGTTAGCAATGCCCAGATGAAAACAAGACAAAAAGAAAAAAAACTTGTTCAATCACATGCATGATATTAGCAGACCAACATTTTAAACAACTTACCGCACCCTTGTCTGTTGGGAAAATCAAAAATTTCGTATTCTGTAGCAGTTTGCCATGAGTATGTGACAGGAGTTTTCAGACATAATGTTTTCATTACTGCTGATGACAGCACTAACTATCGGCAAAGGCTTGTGCCAACGCAGCAGCTATTTTCTTTGCTGATGCAGAAGCTTTGGCCATAGGACTCCCAATGACATGGCACATGTTGTCTTGTTTTAATTTAATTTAATTTTATTTTATTTAATAAAAAATGATATAATTCAATAGAAAATAATAATTTGGTAAAAATATAGAAAAAAATTTGGGCTATATTCCACAGGCATTGTGAGCACAAGTTTGCTCATCGCTGGCCTAGGATGTGTGTGTGTGTGTGTGTGTGTGTGTGTGTGTGTGTGTGTGTGTGTGTGTGTGTGTGTGTGTGTGTGTGTG
>JBBPDE010217661.1:0-10551 GCA_037974605.1 Nannopetersius ansorgii
GTTCGACTCGATCAGTCCTTCATTAAATTAAATCAGGAGCTGCTGATGGAGTTTCACCATCCAAACAACGGCTGGAGAATCCAAGGAGGAACCTGGAACCGAACCTGTGTTCTCCTCACCAGCTCACACAATATCAATTACTATTTTAAAAACAAATCTTGATACTTTTGACCATTTTCTTGTTTATTTGCATTTATTCTAAAGTTAACTTTGCTAGAAGAAAGACATTTTATCACAACTTTTCTACAGTACTGGATATCTTATAACTAAATGTCAAAAACTAAAGACATGTAGGCAAGTCAGGTACACTTTAACTAAAAATACTGAAGACGTATCTTTTAGTACATCAGCAGTTTTTGTACACTGGACCAGCTTTTCCCCTGGTGCTTCAATATGTGTATACACAGGTATAATATAATGAACATTATTACTTATTATTATTATATTTACCAGGAGCAGCGTTGGAATTATTATTAAACTGAATACATGCTCTGTCCTTTATATTATAAAGAAGCTTCTTGAAGGACAGTTTTATGATTTTTTTTCTGTCCTGTCATAGAAAAATGTCCATTTTGAAACTATAAAACGCTCGCCAAGCTCATGGATCAAATGACAGACAAACCTGTCTCTCTAGAAGACGACAGACACATAAGTAATCCAGAGACACTGAGATGCGTGTTTATTTTAGGGAATGAAGACAAAGAATGGAAGCGAATGGAGAGCTTCTTTGTGTGGGCCTGGTTGTGGTCAATATTTACAGCAATGCTACAGTTGTTTTTGGCTTTTAATTTGAAAAGAAACATGCCCGGTTTGGTAAGAGTGCTCTTTATGAACATACCCTATTTACCTTTTATACATATTCTTCATAGTCTACTCATTACAAGTTTTAAATGAATAATTTTAAGCTCGAAAAATACTTTTTAGCAGGTTTATGTCACTTATACACGCCATCAAACGTGGTGGGCTCATACGTTTTCACTGTGACATACATACAGCACCATAACATGCCATAGACACCTATTTCAGACTTGTTTAGCTGAGTTTTAAAAATCTAATATTAAAATGTATACAAATAATAATACAGTAAATATAGATTTTATGTATGTCTATATGTTTGTTCAGTCATTGCCAGACCTCCTCATGGAGTCCAGTATTACACTGTAGCTCTCATCAAATACTTTAAATACCCGGTTTAGCTCAATTGATACTTTATTAAAGTAAATCAGGAGCTGCTGATCTTCACTGGGACATTTCAGCTGCGACTAAGTCTAAGCTCAGAAATTCAAACAAGGCACTTACCTTGTCCAGTGATCTCAGCCAGTCTCACTTGTCCTGTGTTTGCATGGGCGAAGTGCTTTACAGCTGGGCTTGACGCACACACCCTCTTGTCCTCCTCATGCCAAACAAGCAGATCTTTATGTGTGTGTGAGGGATAAGCTACTGTCTCTCCTCCAGGCCCAGAGTGAATGGAGCTCACGCGGTCGCCAGCATTGTTCAAGTGAAAAAGTCAAACTGCTCAGAGCCTGTGGCGAAGAAAGAGTGACAGAGCTTCAGTTAGATTCCACAGCCTGTGAGACCGAAGAGAAAGAGTACACACACTCTCTCACACACACACACACACACGTCACTGCAGGAGGGCGGGAGGGAAGGAGGTAGAGAAAGAGAAGAGGCACTTCACATGCCTTCCCTTGCAACAAATGTACACTTTTTTTTGTAAACTGGCTTAGGCCTCATCACCCAGCCAGCCTGAGACAAGCAGAGGGGTTGGAGCTGCAGTAGAAAAGATGTTTACTTATCAATTCCCCAGCACTTTTTAACCTTATCCCCATCTGCAGCAGCTGTACTGCACGGCTGATTAGCACACAATGACAAGGACAGGTTTTTCCTGAAGCACCCTCACAAAAGAGCTTAATAAGAAGCTGCTGAAATGTATGATGCGTGTGCAACTGTCTGATACACCTGCAAAAATAATATACAAAATCAGTTTAGATAGCCAGTAAGTTTTTTTATTTCACATTAATATTACAAAATATAAGACTATAAAATGAATATGAATAACATTCTACAGTGACATTTACTGTTCAGTATATCAGTGTGTTCCTTATAGAAGTCCAGTATTACTGTAGTTTCCTTCAGAAACCTGGTTTGACTTGATCAATCCTTCATCAAATTAATGATGGATTTCCAAACAACGGCTGGAGGAACTGAGGAGGAATCTGGATCCGAACCTGTGTTCTCCTCACCAACGACTTTTTACAAACAAAACAGATCTTGATACTATTTTTTTTACTGATTTCTTGTTTGATTGTATTAATGCAAATGTTAACTTTGCAAGGAGAAAGACACTTTAAACTGCATATGTGGACAGACTTGTGCACAGTACTGTATGTATGTATCTTAGTACAAGATAAGCTCGGTTAACATTTTCATGGAAGAATTCCTGAGTCTGTGAACGTGATGATACTTAAGCTGCAGAACAGGTAAAGCAGTGCCTTATCATGAATAACATCTCGACTGCAATGTTGTAAATGTTTGTGATACACACGTCCTCTCATGCTCTATTGCTTTTACGCAACAGCAAAACAAAGAATATATAGAAAAGAAAATAAAGTAAAGATGCCACAGATTTTGTGCCAAATAGGCTTTTATATGTATTTGATAGAGGCCTAAAGCGCAGCTCACTTATTCAGTGTGTACCTGATCAGACGTGCTTGCATGACATTAGGTTCCAGTCAGTCTGCAAAACATCTTATTTGTTGATTAAACCAAACCGGCTGCAATGAAAATCTGATCAAGTGATCTAATGTATTTGTATAGTTTTGTGACATGCGACTTCTCAGCCAATCAGATTGGGCCGCCGTAACTGACAGTTGTGTTAAATATATTGCATCATATCATACATTAATATAGTGCCGATAATGCTGGATACAGCATTATAGATTCATACATACATGCATACATTTATGTGTGTACATACATCCCTTACGATGTTGACTGCTCCAATAAACTGTACAAATAATTTATATTAACATCAATTTGATTCAACGTTTTTTTGGGTTGTAATGAAAAAAGTTTAGTCATTTTTAATAAATCAGCTATTAATAAACAGCTGTGGACGCCGTTCAGCAGGTGCTCTTTGACTTCTTTTGGTTAATGAGTTTTCTAAGAACGAGGAAACTCAAGGAGTTTATGGTCAGGGCCGTTCGGGACAGAGCAGCCGGCCGAGATCAGGCCCAAAAATTTAGGAGGACTCCTTTAATCCACAATGTAATAAATGTACAAGTGTGGTCCTACTTTAACCTCCTTGTATTACATTGTATTCAGGAAGACTCAAGCTGCCATATAAGGGAACGGGTCTTCCAGGAAAGAATGCGTGACAAGCCTCGGCACAAACCAGCCGCTTTAAAGGCCGTCTGTAGTGTTTCTGCATTCCTATTTAAACGTTTTGAGACCACTGATAGACATGGAAAAATTGAACTACAGCCTTACCTTCATGCGTTTGCTTGGTGAAATTCTTACCACCGTAATTAGTGGTAAAATAGTGGTAAATAAAAACGTTTGAGGAATATCATACCTTACATAAACCTTTTTGTCATGGACATAAAAAAAACATGCTTTAGGCCAAACCATTAAATGCCTCAGAAATATAGACAGTGTATTCATAACCATTTCATCGAATCATTTTCTCTTAAGGAGCTTTTAAACTATTTTTGACATCTGGTTCCATTCACCAACACTGCAAATAATTCTGACTGAGAATGTTTGCCAGGAAACAAGCATTTCAAACTAAATTCACTCTAAATAACAACTTAATCATGCATGAATTTTAAAAAGTGGTGGAATTGCCCTTTAACCTTAAATTGAGGATTGACAAATAGGAACAATGTTCATCCCGCCTTAAGCTGGACAGACTTGACTTTGGGATCAAGTTAAATCTGGCTGATTAATAACGTTTTGTGAAATATCCCTCCAGTTTGAATGAGGGGAAATCACCGAGGAAGCAAAACTACGGTGTAAAGTTTCTCGTTTAAACAACCTTCTACACCTTTAGTAAACACTGGCGCCATCTTGTGTTCCCCCCACCAGATGCAGGTGCAGGTAATTCCAGATGATCAGGCGGTGATCAGTATACTGAAGCTGCTGAATACTGAGCAACTTGTATCTTTCGGCACTTTGCAGCCTGTCAAAGTAAAAAAAATCGTTCTCATTTCATTTAATCTGCTGAATATAACAAAGATAAGACAGTATTTTTGCACCAACAAAGGGGATTCAAAGAAAATATATAGAAAGGAGAGGTGTCTCAAGACGTTCAAGTAGCCCCTTACAGTCTTACATGAACACAGCAGTGCGAACAGTGAAATTCTTTCTCTGTTTTTAAACCTCCTACTGCCAGGAGTGTCGAACTCCACATATAATCCTAACATGTTAAACAGGAGGTCCACCTTAAACGTTTAGGCTACAGCACGATGGAGCACGATCGGTGCAGCGTCATACCTTTAGAGCATCAGCTTGTTTGAGATATAAATTGGTCAATAAACCAGCAACATTTTATTTATTTACTCATTTTGCGTTTGCCCAATTTCCTCTGCTATTTAGATGCAATCAAATCCTACCCTCGTGTTAGGCCTCTTCGTACCGCTCCAACCTGGCACCACCAGGTACTTACTTTATTAGCAAATCGGAACCTCTGACTCATTTTTGTTCGTTTCATGTCAAAAATGTAAATGAGTGTTTACTTTTTTGTACACTAGAACATAGACATAGTAAAAAAAATACTCTTTCAAATTACAAGAAAATACACTACATCGACAAAAGTATTGGGACATACCTGTTTATCAGGGTTTGGGCTAGGCAGCTTATTTCCAGTGATCTTAATGCTTTAGGAGACCAAGATATTTTGGACATCATGTTTAGTGAGCACGGTTTGTGGAAGAATCTTTTCTTTTCCAACATCCAAGCAAGCTCCATAAAGACATGGTTGGATGAGTTCGGTGTGGAAAAACTTACCTGGTCCACCCTGACCGCAACCCCATCCAGCACTTTTGGGATGAACGGAGTTTGCGAGCCAGGCCTTCTCGTCCAACATCAGTGACGGGCCTGCTAAAAGCTCTACAGAATGAAAGGGCACACATTCCCACAGAAACGCCCGAATCTTGTGAAAAGCCTTCCAAGAAGAGTGTGAGCTGTTATAGCTGCAAAGGTAGACCGACTCCATAAAGTCTATGGATTTGAATGCAATGTCATTAAAATTCCATGTTGGTTCAGTAGTTAGGAGTCCCTGTGCTTTGGCCATATAGTGCATCTTCTCGCTTGCACCATACAACTTTCATGTATTCAGAAAGTTTAGAATTTGCAACGAGTGAGAAATACATAAAAATGACACCTTACCTTTCTGCTGCCAGTGGAAAACTGTGTTTAGTGTCTCTTTATGTTTAGATTTAACGTTGGATTCACTGTTTGAATGGGTATTTTTAAGAGCGGCGGGTTACTGTTATTTAAATTTTATATTTGTAAGTAAGTTCTGACAGCATAATCTGATGGGGTCTACCTGTCTCTGACACTGTGTGACGTCATTTTCTTGCTAAGCAACAGCTGGTTTGCCACTGCAGCTAATTTCTACTTTAGTGTACAAAACAGAACACAAACACCATAAATAACCTTATTAAAATTACATTTCACACCATAGCATGTTTGGTCCGATTATGAGAAAGAGTGTGAGACCGAGTCTGCTTCAAACTCCAAACCTGTCGTTGAGTAAACTTTCGGCGCAGTAGGTGTGAGTAGGCCGACAAACATTAATGCTAAACTTTGTTTGCTAGGCAGGAATGAACAGGATGGGCTCTGAAACGTTTTACAGATGAGATCAAAATCAAATTCAGGAAGGTCCACACATATATCCGTATATGAGGCAATATCATTCTGGAAGGATTACATCCTTTTAACACTGTAATCTTGTGAAACCTATGCATGATGCAAATTATCATTTCTGGAAGGTTATAAATCCAGTGTAATGTTTAAATACACTACTGTCTATTTATTGTCTGTCTTTTGTCCACTGTTTGACACTCTGTTGAATGTTGTATGTTGCAATATGATGCATGATGGCCCATGGAGAAAAACCTTATCATAGTATGTACATGTACATGGGTTAAAATGAGCAGGAAAAAAAATTGTTTATATAATAAGTTTGTCTTCTGTAAAGGATTTTACTTTACTCAGAAAATCAAGAATTTGACCTAATGGGGTTCAGATTTTTTTTCTTATGACTGTATGTGTTCCATTACTTGTTTATATAAAGGTTGGAAAAGGTCCGCTGACAGATTCCAGAGATATCTAACAGACTACTTTGCTGTCTGAGGGGAAAGGCTGCTGATGTTAGTGCAAAATCATTCGTTTAATTTCAATAAATACAACAACAAAAAAAAATCAACAGGGAAACTCGCAGGAATTCAAATATCTACAAACAGTAGCACCATGCACGTTCATCTGACAAACCAGCAAGGACAACCGCGGTTTAGTCAGTCAACCTGGAGCACAAACACAAACACTGGACTCTCTACAGAAACATCATCGACCTCTTACGGATCTGACGGCTCCTCTTCGTTGCTATTCTTTTGTTCTAACATGAGCACAACAGTTTAGGTGGGATCTTTTTTTACCTGCTGGGTACAGAATGCAAAAACACACCGCTCCTTCTTTAGAGCGCGGATTTCTTCAGAACACTCATGGAACCATGGAAGCAACTTCATTCTAATTCTACGTAACCCACTGAACACTTACAGAGGTTAACAGAACAGCAGAACACACATCACTGTACAGTCAGTTTTACTCTGAAAGCTGTGAGTATCTTGTGCTTGTTTCCAGGTGGGTGGAGAACTTGATCTGGCCGAGCTGCGAGCAGCTTGAGGAGGAAGGCATTTTTTGATGCAAATCAGGAGAAGCACCGATTATTGGCTCAGATTGGTCAATTTTAAGTTCCTGTAGTCGATCCTCAGCCTCCTGACTGAGGCCTAACATCCCGAGGCAGGAGATTTCACCGGACCTTTCTGCTTCTGGTTGGTAATGATGCACCAAAGTAAATGACACTCTTATTTCCACATCTGAACAAGCTTGATTCAAACACGAGGGTGGGTTGGGACAGAATGGTGAAGAGCGGTGACTCCATCTCTAAGCAACCCGGTCTGACCTCTTCATCCCAAGGCACTGGCAGGATCAGACAGCCGGCGGCTGACTGGTGAGGAGAGGGAAGAAGTCAGTCTTGGCTGGCGCGTCTCTTCTCCAGCTTCTGCTTCAGCTCTTCCGTGAAAGCTGCTGATGGAGCAGAAGGAGGTTAAAGAAGTGCATTAGCGGTATAACCATAAAGACAACTTCTCTCAATCTGCTCACAGCACATCCAGCTCTGTATTAACCCTTAGTTCCCTACGTTTAAGACACAGCATGATTCATAACAAAAGAAAAGTTCTTCACTATGAACAGAGATTTTAGACAGCACTGGAGCTGGTGTTCAAAAGAGATATATTAAGAGCAGCGGTTCCCAACCTGGGGTCTGGGTCCCCCTTAGGGGGACGCTAGAGATCGCAGGCGGTGCGCACAATTTTATCTGCACTGAGGTTACCAAAATTATGTTTGTATACATTAAATTCATAAAATCCCAAAGTCTGAGAAACATAAAAGTGTGTGTGTTTGTGTGTGTGTATAAGGGTATAAGAACAAAAAACTACTGTTTATTTTTTGCAAATAAAAGTTTGTAATTAATCGCTTTATTCTTTTTGTGTGTCTATGCGGGTAGGGGTTGGGGGCCCTGGCTTGTCTTAGACACAGGCAAGGGGGGCTTCAAGGAAGTTATAAACCACATCACATGACGGTGCCACCTTCATGAAGAAGGTGACTACAGAGGTCTAGTTTAGCCAGGTTTGCGGTTTGTTAGCCTTACAGCTGCAGTTCTTTAACCAACCTTCAAAAAGCTGCTAAAAACCACTACTCTTCTATTCTATTTTTTATCCATAGTGTTCATTCATTCATTTTCTGTAACCACTTAATCCTTACTAGGGTCGCAGGTACCTGGAGGCTATCCCGGGGCTAACTGGCGCAAGGCAGGGACTCACCCTGCGTGGGGCGCCACCTATCACAGGACACACACACCATTCTCTCACACCTACGGTCAATTTAGAATACCCTATTCACTGACACGCGTATCTTTGGACTGTGGGAGAAAACCAGAGAACTCTAAACTATTATCTATAAAAATGGATGGAAGTGTGAAAGTAAGAGTGATTTTGTGGCCTGCATTTTGTTAGCACCTTTGTTTTTTATGTAAATTTATGTAAATTAGGATTTGCTCTACAACAAGTGTGGGAATAAAACAGTCAGTGCGAGGAAAAAAGGGTACATTCTGGATACAGGTGCAAACCATAAATGTACCATCAAAAGTGTAACTTGGCCCTTAAAGTCTAATTCTGTACCATTTAAAAGGTCCACAACATGTATTTTCTTAAGGAAAAGGGGCTTTTCTATACCTTTTACTACTGAACTGGAATCCAGACACGGTATACAGAATCAATGCAACTCAAAAACATATAACAGGAACAGAATGTAATTATGCTACCTACCTAAATGTGCTGATGACGTGGATGTAGGAATGCATGTGTGTTGCCATGTTATGTGTGTTATGAATATAGTGTAGAAGTGGGTCAGTAGTAGGTGGAAGTCATCCTTTGAGTATCTGTGCTCCACCTTTACAGTTCATTTGTTTCCAGTGACACACAAACGGGACGATACTATTAAAGCTACTTTAAGGGGAACCAGGCCGCTTCCTATTTCTCTCGTTAGATCATAAACATGACCACAAAATGCTAAAAGGTCATGGAGTCATGGAATCGGAGTGACCGGAGCAAAAACGACTGTTAGAACGTGCCACAGTTTAAAACATGTAATACTGTTTGGTGTGAAGAAAACAAGCACGGTTGTAAATTATAATTTTTTCCACAAAGGATCCAGAAGAACCCGTTCTTTTTAGACTATCACAAGCACCTTCTAGCAGAGATGGAGACTCGAGTCTGACACTCGGACTAGAGTCGCACTTAAGTCGCACAAACAAAGACTTGTGACTTGACTTTAGATTTGCCCTCAGCGCCTCGAGACTTGACTCGGACTCGGTGCTGTGACTCGTGAGTCATAACTCGTAAACCATGTTCATTTCATGGAATTATTTATTTATATCCAGCACTCTTTCCAACGACCTGAAAACCGTTCACCTCGCCCCGGTGTCCCATTACTTTTGTCCGAGGTGAACGCAGATACAAAGTTAGTGTAATTTAAAGAACATGTAATAACAACTAAAGGACAGTTCTTGCTTTAAGTAACTAAATTCACCCATTAAATGAACTGTCCATAAACTTTTGGACACCTACAGTCGCTTGGACCTTGTTTTGATCAGATTCTCTGGACATGCTGTAACTCAGCTCAGTAAGTTTAAAGCAGGCCGGGGGTGCGAGTTTATTTAGCTTCCTCTGTTGGTTAGGAAACGAGGGAAGTTCTGTTGTATTTTTTCCACTTGTTTGTTGTTTTAATTTGCTTCCCTGATCCTTGAGCTGAGATTGTTTATTATTTTGCCCTTCTTCAGCCCGAAGCCCTTAAAGTGCAGGTGGGTATTTTTCTCGGATGGCAGAAACTTCCCCTCATTCTGTTCATCTGAAAGCGTGTGTGAAGACGGTATGAAAGAGTTTGTGTGCATGGTTTAATGCACCATTTTGTCTTTTTTTCAACATATTAGGATGAAATACAATATAGAAGAAATGGATAAATTGCAATGACATTAAATAAAATTACATTTTAACGTTAAATGTAGCCAATCAATAGAAACTGAACACAACTGTGCAGAAAATATCATTTTCAAGGGTGTTCTCAGTAAAGGATGTGTTCTAATTTTCAATTAAAAAAAAAATCAATGAACCATGATTTGACTGGGAGTTTTTGCTTTAACTTGGCTAGTGTGTGCCTATAGGTCTGTGTGTGTGTGTGTGTGTGTGTGTGTGTGTGTGTGTGTGTGTGTGTGTGTGTGTGTATAATTGTGTGTTAATAGTTACTCTGTGACAGTGGCGATGGAGAGAGAACCAGTCGTCTCATTGGGCTGGACGGAGAACCCGGAGGGCTTAATGATCTGAGGGAGGGGCTGGGAGACTTCGTCTGGGACCTTACTGTCCACCTCTCTGGTCCTGTTCAAAACAGATACACACGCACATACACAAACACACACTACGTTAACTAGATTGCATTCCTGTGAGTAAATGCGAGTGTTATTGCGTGGTTGCTAGAAAACCAATGTGTGGGACTAGACACTGATTTTAAATAGTGTTAAAAAAATACTGCTCACAGTGGGATATCAAAACAATGCCTCTTCTGACCCTCTTCACTCAGATTCTCTTTGCACTCATTGGATTATTTTTAATTGAACTGCAACAAAAACTGACATGAACTTCAGTGTCTTAAAGGCTGTATATGAGCTCCACAGGACTAGTTGGAGATTTGCAGCCGCAAAAGCCGTGACAACGG
>JBBPDE010217757.1:0-13849 GCA_037974605.1 Nannopetersius ansorgii
GACTTACATGTTAAACATGAATTTTGAACAATACCCCTTCTTGTTTCAGAACAACTTTGATTAACAGTTTTGATCCATTTCAAATGACTAGTGTATATTTGTGTCCATTTCATAAATGACGAGCACATTTATACAAATATTTCAAGATGTTCTGTATCTGTATCTGTATCTCAATTCACATCAAGTCCCAAGTAAATACAAGCAAATGTTGAGCCTCAAGTCAGTTAAGACAAGTCCTAATTTTGCAAACTTTCTTTACCCAGTGTATTTCAACACATTTCACTGTGGAGGTGTACCATTGTGCAATTCAATAAAAAAAATTTGCAGTCTGCTTTAAAAATGAGATACTTATGTATCCACACAATTCATGCAGTTCACTTTCAAAAAACTTACCACCGTGGGGAATTTCTCTTATTGCTTTTCATCTCATGTATAGAAATATATTTACTTGTAGATGACACTGCAATGCTGTGCACTCAATCTGTTTTTCAAAACATTGAAAGAGTTGCCATAGCAATTTATATACCTACATCTGTTTTATGTGAGGCCTACTTACATTTCAAATTAACTTTGGAATACTTAAATTTTATGCAGTATATTTTTGCTCTTTTAATTAGAATTGCTGTGTGGTTTACTGCAGTCTAATATAACTTTTTATATGTACCACCATCACCATAATGTTTAAGCAAAAGGAGTTCTGGTATCAGAGCTATAGAGCTCTAGATATAAAATTTCAGTATTCGATCATAACCGCAAGAAGTTACGCCTTAAGGTGGAAGAGAAAATTTGAAGATGGTGTTGTGGGGGGATCTGTACCTACTGTCCCTGACAAGTCAGCAGATGAGGGAGATGTAAGTACAGTAATACCCCCAGTTTTACGCGGATCGGGAGTCAAGGATTCAGTCACACATGGATTTGTTTTTGAGAACCGAACTCATAGTTTTACGCGAAAATCCCTACAATAACGTGGAAACTGCAAATATAATCCGCCTTTTTTTGCTTGTGGCAATAAATATATTTTTTCTGAATGTTTTTACAGAAGGGGACACATCCCAACACTTTCGTCACCCGACATTACAAGTTGCGTATCTCGGCGGGGCACTCCACACTCAGACACTTCAAACTCCACAGTTTTGTAGATCACCAGGAGACCTTTCCAACGAGCCCTCATTTGTATTTTTAGCCAGAGTAGATCAGGTCTTATTTGCCAAAAACCATGAGCCGAAGCGCATTCAGATGCACACCCGTCTTTAAATGCGATCCAGGTGTAAACTTTTGTCCCACAACCTTCCGAGTTGCATATCTCGGCGAGAAATTTAAATTCGGCTATGGCTTAACCTTTACATTTTCTTAAAGGGTAATGAATTAAAAAGTTTAAAATGACGAAGTGTTCTGAGAGCATATTTGGGGGTATATTTAGGGTTTACACTATAAAAATAGGCATTTGTAGGCATTTTTTTTAACCAAAACCCAACACATTTTTTCATTAAATGCGGGTGCTCTTGGAACGTAACTTTACTGTACTTTCAAATAATGACTTCTGTGTTTCTATCCCAGTTTCTTAAGCAGGGGTGACTGGGCGTGGCCAGCAACAGCTTATTTGCATGGAAGGGACAGAGCCCTGAAATGTCTTTTAGACCCCCTGGTGCCTAAAACTGAGAAAGCACAAGTCACACTTATCGTCAGCAGAAACATTTCACAAAGCGAAGAAGTGAAGCAAATTGGTGTACAAAAAGATAACCAGAGACAACCACTGAAATCATGGACTCCAGCTGCTTTTAGCAGGAAAAGAAGCATGTCCGCATGAGAGCCACAACTTAAATTGATTTGTAATGGGAGAATAAAGAGAGGGCAAATGCTAACCTCAGAATAATTTAATTACCATTGGTGGAAGTATTTTTATTTTTTTGAAAGACTGTTTTCAATGGGTCATGTGCCATGTGTCCTGAGACAAAAGAACACTACTATAAGCCATAGTGTCTTTATTGAGTTACTAAATGTTTAGCTAACTCATCTTTCAAGGGGAATCTCACTTGAGATGCCCCTCCTTTCAGACTGTAGAAGCAAAAATAGGCATGGTGTTTATGCTGACTTTTTCTGCCACCCTGTGATGACTTGTCACAGGAAGTTGTCCAGGCCGCAACCGATTAACCTCTGAGGGTTAATGCGTAGCTCGGACAGGACAAGTGTGGAATTGCAGTGAATCCCATGATTCTTATTTTGGCCCAATCTTGTGACACGGTATGTTGGGAATAATGTGCTAATTGATGAGACACTGTGGTATATTAAGACCTTTTAAGGGTCTTCTTTGTTCCTGGACGGCGCGTTGGTTATTTGGAAGTAAATGGAAGTCTAAATGGAAGTCATACGAGACCTAGTTTTGAGGAAAAAAACATCTTGATCTCTTAGAGGTAACATGTAGAGCAGAATGTTGTTTTCCTATTTTTCAGTAGTAAATTCAGACAGTAATTTATGAAGTCATACAATTTTTTTGTGTCTTTACTGACATTTTGATACTGCTGACTGTTTTGGGGTTAACAAAAGGTAGTAATTGGTCATTTGACACAGTTAGAGAAATGACTATGCCCAAACAATAATGTGATTATGCTTCACTTCCTCTTGCAATGCCCACTTCTCCTTTAAAGCAGAACTAAACTTGAATGGAGAAGTTACAAAGGAGACAATGATGAAAAAGGGACAGCCCACATCCCCATGCAAATACTGTATGTGATGTGTTTGGACTTGCTATAAAGCAGCGAGGCTGCAATCCAAAAAGTTGAGAAAGGACTTTCGCAATCCAATTTGATCATGCCTCAGTTGGGCCGGATAACAGCATGGGTGTGTCAAAGCCTACATTTCAACATCTGCGCATGTGTGTGTGTACATACCTTTTGTTATGCAATCTGAAAACTGAGTGATGCAGGTTCTGGCTTCAAGCCATCAAGGACCTGTCTGAAAGTCAAATATCCGGGTGTTTGAACTTTCATATACAGCAACGGCACTGCTGGGGCACTAATTCATAGTTGGGACTAAATAACCATTTGTATTAACTTGTAAACCTCAGCAGTAATTTTAATTATTTATCTACAGTATTTATCTTCACCTCTTTTATTGACCACAGCATTTTGGTACACAACATAGTGTGTTTACTACTAAGTATTTTTTGAGTATTTCTAGAGTGTTTCATTTTGACTGTTACTTGACTTGAAAGTGTATTTTATGTTGTTTTTGTCTTTGTGTCTCAGTGTGTCTGTGCAGTCGTAGCATAAGCAATTTCCTCCGGAAGTTTTCTGATTCTGGTCCAAGCTGTCGAAATGAATTCCACTAACATAATGGTAAAGAAATATTGCATGTTGTTTTTATCCAAGGTTTATTGTAACATGTGTAATGGAAAACAATTACAACCCCCCTGTCTGACATCTGAGTCCTGTAGTGCTAAATAGGGAAAACACTAGAATGGAGACCATGCCAGACCTTATAAGGGTTCAGGGAGGAGGGAAGTAATAAAGGCTGTTATGCTGTAGGGAATGACAGCAGTGCAAAAACATAATTATTATTTTCCTTTCATGATTGACTGATTGCATTTGTTACACTGGTGCTGCTTAGTTTATTAGCTTTCAATGTGTCAGAGTAGTTATAAACAAAGATGTCAAATATTTAATCTCCCTTTGGTGAAGCAATAGTATGTGGTATAAATTTTATCTTAAAGACTTTTTCCTTCCATTTTGGAAGTCAATGTATTGATATCATCCTCAATTTATTATGTAGTCAATCATATTTGTTTACTTGTTAATACAGATACTAATACAGATACAGACATTGGATGAACTAACTTGTAATGAATACAACTTATATCATATGGTTTGATACCACCTGTGTCATATGTTTTTTATGTTAATTAATATAATTAATTGCAGTCACACATACATTAGTAACTGTTGGCCCCAGCTACAAGAGACATTGGTCATTGGCTTGCCTGAAAGTTGTAGGGGCAATACTTCCCAATACTAACCTAAAGTTCTGAGGAAATCCAGTAGTAAGGTTGTAATGGTGCATTGAGCATGTAGAGACATCTCTAGGAAATAGAAAAATGTGCTGTCTTCCTTGTGCACATACTTGATTTGCTGGTTCATTTCCTTGTCTTGTTCTACTTAAACCTGGTTTTCAGCTTTTGTCAAGAATACCGGTAGTTCGTTAGATTTACCTGATTTGTGTGTGTGTGTGTCTGTGCGTTTTTTAATTTATCACAATTGTTTAGTGATCTGTACTTGTTTTTAGTTTTTTTCAAATACAGTCTAATTTTCCCAATTTCCCATTTTATAACACCCTCGGAGATGACATTGATGCAAAGCAAATCTATGTTATTTGTTATTTCTTGTTATTTCTGGTAGTTTCCTAGTATTCTTGGTGAATTACCTTTCTGTGGCCAAAATGGGAATATTAAATAATTCCCCTCATGCATTTTTAGAGAGGGAAGTGGAAAAGTGCTATTACTCTGTAACTTTAAATAAATTCTGATTTAAATATTTTTTTTTACTTTGAATAAATTCATGACTCTCAATATTAAATTTATGATTAAATCTGGAACATCTTTGATTTGTTTTGATAAAATTCCTCTCCATTTCTTAACCCAAAGAAACAGAATAGATAAAAATAATTAAAAGCAGTAGGTTAGTTATTAGATTTAAGAATGATTACTTGTAGATTTAAGTCGTGTTGCTCTTATACTATACTGATGCTGGCCTCTCTGTGGTTTGATATCTGAAGCATTTCAGGGACCGAGCGCTGCTCCAGTAAATTGTGATGTAACTGCCCTGTGTCCGCTTTTATGCTCTAAGGCTATAGTAAAGTGGACAGTGAGTTGATGTGTATTTCAGGACATAATTTGAAATCTCTGCATTAGACTGAGCACATCCAGTATAGCCTATAATGGAGTGTACAGATACCAGCACACAGCTCAGTGGTGGGCTGAGTCAGTTTGAAATGGATTAGCGCTGTAATCTGGGCCAGCGCAGATTATGGAATCCTTTTCATGGGCCTGCCCAAGCATCATGTGACTAAGGGACAAATGGATCCCCTTTTACCTTGAAAGACAAGATGAATGGAGGGGGCCGGGCATGAAGCATTGCCCCGAGCAGGAGAAGACAACTGCATAAATGTAATTTGGCCTTCTTATAAGACGCTGGTTTTGTGCGCAAGCTTCGTTCTGATGTTTAGTGGGAAATGACTGCAGTTCTACCAGATACCAGCTGGAAGCCACCGCTTGTGACTGAAACACTGTGCTGTAAAGAGGTAACTCATTAACATGATGCTTACTGGCCTGCTTGTCATGTGAGCCAACAGCAGCCCAGGGAACGGTGCACTATCTAGCACTGCAGCAACAGAAACACACACACACACACACACACACACACACACACACATTTTGAGAGCAGGAGGAAGAGGAGAGCACAACATAATCCAGTGAACAGGAGCAACAACAACACATGGCCAATCACATGCACTCATCATTCTGGACGATTCCTGAATGTTGGCAGAATGGACCCTGTGGAGGATTATAAATCACCTTTCGATTTTGAACAAGGGGTTAACACCAGCTACCTTTACCTGTCCCCTAAAGAGAACTACACTCCACCCTGCTCTCCAGCATTGCTGTGCAAAGGTAACCTATTTTTGTGTATGTATGTGTGTGTATGTGTATATTGGATGTGTATTATCAGATAGAGTGTATAGGAATATCTTAAATGAGCATGACTCAGTTTGCCCAATGATAAATAGTGGCTATTCAGTTATTTCAATTGGTACATTGTTTGCAACATTAGCTTTTTGCCTAAACATGCTTTTGACTGATGTTTAATGTTGTCATGAAATTAAGTTTGCTGTAAAATCTAGACACTGTTTAAGTTTCAAAATGTTCCTCTAGTCTGAATGTGGAGTCCATATTATAATTTGCTGTGACATCACAAAGATCACTGCTTTGAGCCTACAGTGTTGTAGCTTTGCCCATGCACATTACAGAGTTAGAAGTCAGAAGAAGCGATTCGGCCTGGACTGTTTTTTTGAGTGAGACACAAAACAGGGCATCTGATCAGAGCAGAGATTAAAGTAAAGTATTGTGGCTCCTTATACTCACAAGTTAGCACAATGGGCCCTTTAAGTGAGGGAGAAGATCTAGTGAGGGAGTTTGGGAATATAATGTAGACATGGGAGGCTTGCAGGGCAAACACTGCCTTTCAGTACTTGCAGAATAAGTGTGTAGCAAGTTGGCTTAACTCTGTTTCTGTCATTTCCTGTCAAGTACAAATGACAGCCAGGTGGCAATACTATGCTTCTCAGGACTGTACTCAACAAAGCCCTCTAAAGATCGGTCTCCTCAACTGCCTTTTAATGCCATGCTAGAGCTGCTGGAGATGACCATTTAACAAACACTGGTCACATTTTCAGCTGATGGGTATCCAAATAGAAGGCCTGTATTCATCTTTTCACTCTATGCAGATTGTAATGACTGAATCTGTGAACAGTGACAAAGCAGCACATTGGCAAATATGTAATACAATTTAAATGTTAATTACGAATTCAAGTGTAGTGAGTCCTGCAGAAGATGCTGTTCTGTAAATCTAATTATTTAGACCGAGGGGTGTCATTGCTCATACTAGTGTTTGGATATGGTGTACTTAATTGGCTGAAACATTTTTTAATGATTCAATAATCCAGTAAGCCTTTTGTAATCTAGTTATCAGGTCTTCATTAAACCAATATCTACAAAAGAGGTTAATCTAAAGCATAAGGCAACCTATGTTTTCATGTTTGAATTTACGTGTAATGAAACATTTCTTTGGCTATTAATTTAGTTGGGTGCTAGGGATGCATATTCCAAGCAAGAATATGCATCCCTAGCTGTAACAATTTGAAATTGAAATTGTGATACTCAGATCCACGAACTTGTGTCGCGGTGTGAGAAGGCAGAAATGCGACACGCCCCTTCCAACTCCCGGAGTTATCCTTCCCGTTCAGATTAATGTTGTGTCGTTAGCAAACGATTCATTTGTTTTTCAGTTCAATTGAGGTGTCAGCAGTGCCATGAGAGAGGGAGGGGCCGTGAGCCCTAAAGAATACTGTTCAATAATCACCGGTAACTTGGGTAGCAAGTGAGAGGATGATGGTACACAAGAAAAATATATTTTTTGAGACATATCAAGAGTTGCATGAATTCAAATATTTGAAAGTCATGACCCATGTTTATGTCATGCCAGACAAACAAATACATCTGAAAACTGCCTGCAGGAGGGCTGTATAGTTAAAGTGTTTAGCCTTATATATTATGATTTAGTAGTAAATTGCCTGCTTTTTTCACTTTTTAAATCTTGACTGAACCGTTAACATTCTTTAAAATGACTCTTCAATGGGGTGATCAGTAAAGGATGTTAACCATACTATTCTGAGAAGAACATTGAGAGTTAATGTATAAGTTTTGCTAATGATAAAAGCTAGATCACTTCCATTTGTTGGCTATTTGTTTACAGTCAGTTCTGCTATGCCGTGAGTGCTTCATCATCATCAAAGCTCTGTAGTGCAGGGGAAAAAACAGATGAGGATCTTGCATGTGAGCGAGTTTGTTTAAGAAGTGCCACAGGCTATTAAAGATCTCAGCTGCAATGCAGCAAGAAAAAACACTGCCTGCAGCTAAAGTGGGTCATTTTAGTGAGGTGCCAAAGAGGCTCATCTTGCTGATTAGTATGAAAGAAGTACACATATAAAACATTTAAACCACCTGCCTGACATTGTGTAGGTCTCTCTCATGTCACTAAAACAGTTCTGGCCTAAGGCCTCAGTGGTGTGATGTGGTATCTGCACCAAAACAGTGTAAGTTGTTAGCTGAGGCCTCCATGAAATGGACTAAACTGTCCTGCACATCCCACAGAAAGGAGACACAAGATCTTAATAAACTGTTTTGTCTTTCATCTCTGCAAGCTGGTTTGAATATTGTATAAGGCCTTGACTGTTTGAACTCGCTCATATTGCAAAATATGCGTGCACTAAAGGTGTCATTAAAATTTGGTAATTACTGCTTCAGCAAGATTATGTGGGATGTAGCACGCCCAGTTTGTCCTAAAATATAACTCGCATGACATTAACAAAAGCTGCGCATTTCTCTTCAGTTTCACCAAATTGGATGGCATGAGTTTAATTTTAATCTCATGTACATTCTGTGATAGCTGTTGCCACTTGACTGTTTCACTCCTTAGAAATGGTAGCTAGGTGCTGCTTATAAAGCCGGACAGATGGAATGCTGTGGGAGTTGAGGGTGGGATTTTGGGGAGCGGTTTTGAGGTCATACACTCTTCCTGTAACTCAGTGCTATTAACCAACAACTACACTCCTTTAATTTTACATAAGCATAGTTCAATTTAACATAAAATATGTTACTGATAAGATTTCTCTCCTTTTGATGGCTGAGATAGAGACAGTGGGTAAGAAGTGCTTTACTAAGCATAACTGAAGCAGGTTTACTGGATAGTTTCCATACTGGTGCCCTTTATCTCCAAAATGAGCATGTGTAAGATCATCCCTCTAAGAATAGATGTCGGTAGCCCTGATCTCTGAGAGATTTGTACATGTGCATTTTCTTTGCATGTCACTTTACATCCGACAGCTGGGTGCTGTCAGTTTTATCCTGTAATTGTTTTGACAGACAGTGCTGTAGCTTTTATTTTTGCTTTTTTCCTAGCTCACAGCAGTCTGAAAGACTCCTTCCTGAGATTTTCATATTTATGTTGCATTTCCAGTGACGGTGTCAGTCCAAGTACACATGATTACCAGTGTATCCCAAGACTGGGTGCTAACCCAGCTTGTTTGTATATGTCCTTGGGCTGCTGTCGATCATTTGAAGGCCATAGTTTTAATCTCTTTGTTTCTGCCCAATGCCCCTCATGTCCAAGGTCTGTCCCCACTTTTCTTTCCATGTTTTTCAAGGCCCAAAACCTGAACAATTTCCTTGTTACAGTTGTCCAGTACAAGCAATTTGATGCCCATCCGTTTAAAGGAAGCCTAAACACCAGCAGTCTAGCATTTGAGCCTAGCTTTGTCTTGTTTATGTGTGTCTCAGCAGGTACTCCAAGACCAGACTCTATCCCTGAAGTGGGAGAGGATGCTGTAACCACAGTTGGACAGGAGGCCTCCAGCACTGGCCTTACTGAAGAGGAGCAAGAAGAGCTACGCAATGAACTAGTCAAGGTTAATGGTTCTTAGCAGAAGAATCCTGTTCTGTTTTCAAGCTGCTTGTTTCTTTTGTTGTTTGAATGCAGAAATAAGATCAAGGACTTACAGCTAGTGGGTTAATGTGCATTGTTTCAAGGTCATGCTAATAGGCTTGCTCTATGTCAGTTTCTCTTTCTGACCTAGTTGCAAGTAATTACAGTGTGCACTGGCCTTTGGGCAGCCCTGTAGTACATGTATGGATTTCAGAAGGTTAAATAAGACTGGTTTGAAATAGGTACTCATGTGCGCTTCACTTATATACTGAACTAATTGAAATAGTTGAAGGCTGTTATTTTGTTAGGTCTTATGTTAAGCCTTGCAGAGTGAATCACTATTGAGTTTAAAATGACCGGCAATCACTTTCACACTCCAGCCAAGTTTTTTGCCTGTAGGTACGTTTTAAAATCCTGTGGTCTGTAGGTGGAGGAGGAGATCCAGACCCTTTCTCAAGTGCTGGCATCGAAGGAGAAACAATTGGCAGAGATCAAGCGGAAGCTGGGCATTACCACTCTCAACGAGCTCAAGCAGAACCTGAGCAAGAGTTGGCAAGAAGTCACCACCTCTACAGCGTAAGGGACTCTGCCCTGTGGGCTCTTCCTCTTGTCAGTTCATAGGAACAGTCCCATCTGTCACTGGGTTGCACACCCTGCATTCTGCTGCATCTGTTGTTCTGTATGGAGCAGCACATCTTAATATTTGTTTAAATTAATCATTTAAAAAATAAATGACACGTGTTTATTTAAAATAAATGAAAATATATGAAAACTTTTTTTAAATGTTTGTGGCTGTTTTAGGCCCAATATCAGTGGTTCTAAAATGCCCAGTCTTTTATCTTATGTGCTGCAGGTATAAGAGAACCTCAGAGACGCTGTCCCAAGCGGGACAGAAGGCTACGGCAGCGTTCTCCAGTGTAGGCTCAGCTATCACCAGGAAGCTGGAGGATGTCAGGTGAGACAGAGCAGGCAGAGACAGCTTGGCCATAGAAGGCATTACACGCCTTTAATCTGCCCTTTGTTGTTCTTTCACACAATAACAAATGAACTTCAGTAACTCCTACAAATAATGAGGCTTGCTAACAAATATGCAGTGTTCCTGTCATTACTGTGTAGTATAAACTTAAATTATAACTGACAAATTAGCATTATATTAGTGTTATTGTAACAAATTAATGTTTGAATATGCTTTTATAAGAATTTAATTACTTCAATGGTAGTTACAAAGAAAGCATAATTATTCTTTTTTATATATTGAGTTTGTGCAGTGCGTGTGTGATATAGAATATATACTTATAGCTTATACATTTATACTTAGTTTTTTAATGATATTTTTATATGTGGCACTACTTGTTCTTTGTTCATATAGCTATTAGTGTGAGGGGAGCAATTTACATATTGTGAAAAATTCTCAATACCATGGTTATATCGTGTACCATGGTTATATTTTTTGTCCTCTAGTCTTTGCACAAAACAAGAGGACTTAAGAACGCAGCTTTATTTATCACTATTTTAGATCTGGTAGTAGATGCTTTCTTTTTTTGTGATCTCATAAACCATGTTCAGCAGTAGTAGCCTTCACATTGGTATCACATTATTTGTTTGGAGACCACTTTCTGTTGGCTAATGCAGTCTGTGACGTTTACAGATTACAGTCGTTTTCCAATTCCTTTAGGTAAGATAACCTTGATGAGGAACGTCATGTGGATGCAGCATTTATCAGTATCAGTACTAAATATTCTTGAGTATGGTTTGCACCTTGTATTAATATGTTTTATGTCCAGATCTTGATACATTTTCATAACACTAAATATTTTCATCACTAAAATGTGTCTCCAGTGTGACCAGGAATAAACTAAATTTACTTTATATATAATGGAACATAATTTAGATTTAACTTCCATTCACTTTTTCTCACTACAGTACAAACTTCAGTACAAACCTTTTCAGATGCACTTCAGACACACTTCCACTTACATAATTGAATGCTGATATAGAAAATGCATTTACATTTCTGTAATTATTTAGCTGTCTGTATGTCTGTTCTGATCACATCTCAGTTCGTATTTTATGTGGTCCAGTGAAATCTGAATGTTATCCAGTCACTGAAAACACCATGTTAATGGGAGGTGTAAACAAACCCTTGATGTTTTTCACGCAGTTTTATTTATCAGAGTATTTCATTGTTTTTTCATGCCACAGTCCCTTCACAGCCAGCTATCCTCTACATCTTGCTATTTGCTATGTCAGAGTCAGTGCATGTTCTTTGTTTGCTTTGTTTCTTGTCTGCATTGTGCCAGTTTAGTAACCACTAAAATAGTTCAAAGGTTGAATTGTGGATAACTGTTATGGCAAACCAGTGTTGCATGCTGTATATAATCCCTTGTTTGGGGTATAAGATATGCTACTAAACTGTTGTACAGTAATTGCAAGTATATCATTTTACACATGCATTTCACTCAGCTTCGATGTTTCCTCTTCCACTTCTCTGAATCTCTATCAGCCTTCCAGCAGTCTGTGTGTGTTTGAAAATGCTTGAGCCTAGTATAACTCATGTGAGTTGCCACAGAGTTCATGCACTGATCCTCTAGACAAACACTTATAAGCCTTTCTTTTTACTGTCAGTTCACTCTCACCGACCTGATTATTTTAACCAGAATGAGTTTTTCCAGTGCTGGTGTAATCTATGTCAGAAATACAGATAATGTTGCCTCAAAAACATTGTGGATTAAAGTCTTACCCACAAAGCTCAATCGTAATCAGCATCTGTATTCTCTCTATTGCAAACAAATGTGAATGTAAAGCAGATTGTGGCCTTTTCTCTTTCTTTGACTCGCTACTAATTGCTGCCTGACCCTTCTGTCCTCTCTTCCTTAATGCTGACCGGTAGTATACGATCAATACAGCATTCTACTAGCATGCCTGTGATGAGGTGAGTGACTTACAGACTCTCGCTCTTGTGTGTGCTAGGAAGGACTTTATTCCCGAACCGTGGCTTCTCATGTAGGTTTTAGACGGGTTATTAGAATCTACAGCAGAGTCAGCAAAACATTTATCATGTTTAAATCCACATGTTTAGTACTGTGCTAAACTGTGCTAAAATGTCCCATGCCTTGCAGGAACACTCACACCTTCAAGTCATTTGAGGAGAAAATGGAGACCTTAAAGGTAAGAGAATGTAATGTTGTTTTTGTAATTATATGTAGCTGCTGTTTTTTAAATTTATTTAAATTCATAATTTGGAGCCCTTACGTCCTGCACATTCTTTTCATACCATCAGGCGTGCGAGGAAGAACTGACTTGGATAGTAATAGAATACATGTAATGGCGTTATATAATAATTAAGCCCTGAATGCAGCATCAGCACTGTTTAAACCCCTACCATCTTGCATACTGAGCTTTGGGGCCAAGTCCTCCACACTCATGAACAGTTTTTTTTCCTTCAGGCAGCCAGGCTGCTGAACTGATCTGCATGATTGTCATTCACACACTGATTACACCCACTGCCTCAACTCTACTCAGCCCTAACACTCAGCCCTTACACTGCACTTTTTAAATACACTTTTGTCTGTACACATTGTCTGCAGTTTTGACAGAACTATTACTGTTACTCATCAAATCAGAGGAATGACAAAGATGATTTTGACTTTAAAAAGAATACAAATACAGGTTATGTTCCAAGAGCAACTGTGTATATTAAAAAATGTGTTGTTGGGATGTGGTAAAAAAAAAATGCCTAAACCCTGAATATGCCTCAAAATACGATCCCAAAACACTTGAAATACATTACCCTGAAAGAAAATGTAAAGGTAAACTCATATCTGTATACCGAACTCCCACAGTGCTAGGATGTAAATACCAATGTTACCGCTGTATAGACTGAACTGTAATTCATGCATGCGTGTTTTCTTTGGTATGTGCTGTCATTTTATTTGGTATAAGAAGTAATAAAAAACAGGGCTTTAAGAAGAACAAAACAAAAAACACAAGAACACTCGAGATGCTCCACAGAGTAATTCTGGACTGCAGCTGCGTCAAAGGCCAGCAGCCAATCAGCAGCAAGGAGAAATAAATGGATTCACGGATTGGCTACTTTCAAACCTCCCGTCTCTGAGTACAGTGGTATTCCACCATCCTAAGATTTGTTTCTCTCCACAGTACCAAAAAATTTAGTTATTGTTTATATGGAAATGTGAATGAATTTACGTTCATATTTATGTTATAAAATTAGTAAATTATATTTTTCTTAATAATTTAGCACTTAAATGTATGAACATTTATATATGTTTATATATGGGCAGCTGGTAGCCTAGTGGTTAAGGCATTCGCCTTGTGATTAGAAAGTCCGGGTTCGATTCCCAAGACCGCTAGGCACCCCACACACTGCTCCCTGGGCGCTGTGTTCGTAGCTGCCCCCTGCTTCACTTGGTGTATGGGTTAAATGCAGAGGAAGAATTTTGTGCTGTTCACACTGTGTGCTGTAGTCTCAGCCTCAGACGTCACGCCCACGGATCGTTGGTTAAACGTCTGATGCATATGGCACACTTAACTGGAAACACTTCAGGAATCTCGAAGTCGTCATCTGATTGGTTGAATTT
>JBBPDE010217774.1:0-13847 GCA_037974605.1 Nannopetersius ansorgii
CTGCCAATGTTAACTAATGCAGAGTAGACGCGGCTTCCCCCGACCCAAGATGGCGGCCGCGCTGACGCATCGTTCCTGTGGACAGCAGCGTCAGAGGCGACATCTAGTCAATATATATATCTATGGATTGGCTTGGCTTACCAACAAAACATCTGTGGCTGAAATGAAAATGATGAGCCTGGATGCATCGCCAGCAGAGTATGTGGAGATACGTTTTGGCAGGCATATGATTTGTCGCTACGTGGACAATGTCAAAGCCTGTTTTAGACAGATTTTGAAATAATTAAATTAGTTTTCTGAACAAACTTGTTCATTCCATGATCGTGTAGACCACTGCTGCTGTTTCTTGGTGGGGGGGTTGTTTTGTCGACTGCTGCAGGTGCTTTAGTTTTGTCAGTGGTGGAGATTTTTGTTTTTAGTTGGCCACCACGGAGGGATTTCTGTATCAGAATCACTAATTTTAGCAGTGTTTGGCAAGACCAGAGTCTGTCCCCAAATGCCAGAGCCCAAGACAAATCAAAGACCACAGCAAAACATCTTGAGTCTGGAACTACAGCACAAACAACAGCACAATCAGCTGCTCAGCTCATCAACCAATCAGTACTCAGTAGCCACAGTGCTAGAGTTCTTCTGCCCAAAATTTTGTAGAAAAGTGAAAATATGTTGTTACATTGTCATGTATTTTTTGTGTTGTGCTTTCTTTTGCTTTACAAAATAAAACAGGAACCTGAAAAAGAAAAGGCAACTAGATTGTTTTTCAGTTACATATTTTAGCCATTTCCCCCCAAATCAATGAGGATATGCTGTTTCCAGAAATGATCCTTCTCTTTGGGACAGTGTGAAAATAGAAGGACTGTGTAACTCAGTAAAAAGTTATGCAATCTCAAAGAATGTGACGACACAGTGAAGCTTTGGGACCCTGTGTTGATTTGTTTACATAAAGCTACGTCTGCATCTAGCATGCGACATCTGTTTATGTTTAAATGTAACATAATTACTATCCCTGAGGAGTGAAATCAACTCAGAAATATTCACTTACACACATGCACATACGCACACACACACACACACACACACACTCACGCACGGCGCTGTGTAATATCTACTAGACTTTTTTCAAAGGTGGAATGTTTTTCATTCTTTTAGTGCAGACTGAACCTCATCCCATACCCTTGAAATCATTGCTGTATCAAGCAGATGTGTTTTCACTGGTATCACTGGTTTAGATGTTTCACTATCACATCAGGAAAGCTTGTTTGGAAACATTAGATTTGTAATTTAATGTCAACATGCTGTAGCTGAAATGTTATGAAATATGACATTTAATAACAGTTACCTACAGTGTAAAGCTAGTTGATCAGTGTAAAGCTAGTTGATCAGTGTAAAGCTAGTTGATCAGTGTAAAGCTAAGGGATCATTACTTCGTAGCTGGGCTCAGTGGAACAACTAAACCAGTGGTCACCACTGGAGGTGTCACCTCCAACCTAAACCTTTTTTGTGAAACTTGCTTTTTGCACTGGGGCACAGTTTTGCTGGAATAGAAAAGGTTCTTCCCCAAACTGTGTCCACAATGTTGGAAGCATGGATGTTGTCCCAATATTTTTGTCCATATAGTGTAACTGTCAAAAAGAAAAATGCATAAACAAACAGAAAGCTCCAGTTTCACATACTGATACTACAGTGTGCAAAAAAATAGAACCCCCCCTAAACAGCTCACAACATTTTCTCTTAAACATTTTCTCCATGCGTGCTTGTGCCAGACATTCCATAGCTTTAGCATATCCTCCTGAAACCCGGCAAGTCATTTTTGTGTCCTGTAGTACACCTTTAGTTTTTGCTTAAATCTCTCATACTATACATGCCACTTTGCTAAGTCCTATTGTGTCTTAGAGAGGACAACTGTAGCTTTAAAATTATGTCACATGTGTGGGGGGTGAGGTTGCCAACCCCCACTTCCTGACTTTTCAAAATGGCTGCCAGCAGCACAAGCACATTTTATGGAATAAAGAAAGTTATGCATGATGATTATATTAAAAAATGTTTTTTAATTTTATATTTGGATTAATTTCCCAAAATGTACTTTGAGTATTTTTTCAGAACTTGACTAATTTATTCATTTTACTTATTTTACTGTAGTGCACATCAGGACAGTAAAATGATTTTTCTCCGGAGAAAAAATAAATAATTATAGTCACCCGCATTTGTGAGACAGTTTGATCTGATCCTTACTGTTATACAGTAATTGTTTAAGACCATTTTCCTCAGTGTGTGATAAAAGTGACTTTCTGCGAGCAGCGCTTAATATTAGAATAAATGCAAACAAACAGGAATGTATCTGTCACGGCTCGGCCGGCGACCGTTAGGGGTCGCTTTTTTGTTTTGGGTTTCTCTGTGTTTTCAAGACTTTTATTTTGATGTGTCATGTCTGGGTATTCATGTGTCAGGTTTTGGCTGTTCAGGTGCTTTGTGTTTGGTCTGTGATCACGGGTTGTATTTAAGTTCTGTCTCGTGTAACCTTCACTGTCTGTCCATCGACTTTGCTTCGTGCTTATGCGTCACGTTTGCTTTGTTCCTGATTCATCTCCATGTTCCTGTGTAGCAGCCCTTGCGCCAGGTTTTATTTCTAGTTTGTATTTTCGTTCTGTAAATAAAGTCAACTGGTTCAGTGTCAGTTCTATGCCCCCAGGCAAATCACGGCGGTGGGTTAAACCCCTCCGTTGTGACAGTATCAAGATTAGTTTGTTTGTAGCTGATACTGTGTGAGCTGGTGAGGAAAACACAGGTTCAATTCCAGGTTCCTCCTCGTTCTTCCAGCCGTTGTTTGGATTTGTGAAACTCCATCAGCAGCTCCTGATTTAACTTAATGAAGGACTGACAGAGTCAAACCAGATTTCTGATAGAAACTACAAGTAATACTAGAAACATTCTTTTTATTTAATATAATTAGTAATATTATCACTGTTCATCTAAATAGTATGTGTGTTTATTTGCCATTTTTTCTAGTAGACAGCTCCTTTCTGAGGATAAGAGTTCAGTGAGCCAAACAGAAGAGAGTGAGAACTTATATGAGGAACCAGATGAGGATGACCAAGATTCAGAGTCAGATGTAGCAGATAAAGACACAGGGCCAGCTGAAGTGTGCCTGACCTCATAAATGCTCTGCAGAATGAATGGGCACAAATTCTCAAAGAAACTTTTGTTGAAAGCCTTCCAAGAAGAGCGGAAGCTGTTATAAAATTAGGTAATAACAAAATAATCTTTGCAATGTGTTTCTTACCACCCCAACACTTGATTTATATGAAAAAATAAAAATCTAAATATATTTTTTCCTGGGTCTCAGGAGGATATGACTTTATATTTTATTGTGGCCATAGTGGATCTGTATCCATCCAACTATTCTGGAGACAGATTAATTAAGTGAAGAGGACAAACAGGCTGAATGGAGCACAGACAATTCAATAAAACACTACAGGGAGAGAGTTATCAACCTCAATCCGTTGCACACTTTCTTGCCTTTTTTTGTACATAACAGGTTTTAAGAGTGCATGGCATGTAGGTGAATACCAATGGCTTGTACACACACAGTTACACACATTTACACAACTCTGCCAAAGCTGTCTATTTGGACCTGGTCCATTAATCCTGGGGTGTACCCTCTCAAACACACTGCTCATGATCGCATTGCAGCCAAAGAGTAAAAGCTCATTCTGCAGTTCTAAACAGAGTGGTGGGGGCTGGTTAGGCAAGGTCCAGGTGAAAGTTCTCTGCATGTTTGAGCGCAGAAGCAGAGAAGAAAGAAGGCACAGTACATATAAGGGCCCCAGTTAAGTTCAATTCAGTTTGGTTCATAGAACGTCACAGAAGTTAAGATTCTCATGTGCCTGGAAAAACCAAAGCCGTGGCTATACGTTGCTCAGAAAGTAGACTGTGTCCCAGTTGTATACTAGCAAGGTTTGGATTAAATAGAATGTCAGTATTAGGAATACTGGACACAGGATACTGAAATTAAGCATATATTTGTAGTTTATGTTACATTTTTTAAAGGCAGTATTCATAAAACTGCTGTTTTAAAAAGTTTTTTGTTTTATTATGTTTCATGTATTACTTTTTATTATTTTTAACCCAAAAAAGCATAATTGTTTGCTGAAACCGCCGCACTAAAGCGGAAACTGCAGATATCCTACGCATTTTGTTTTGCTTTTATTATGTCTGGGCCTCGTCTGCCACTCCCCCTCACCCTTGTGCTGAGTTGCTAAGCACCGCGTTAACACATAAACAACAACACGAGGACGAGGGGGCATGGGGGACGAGGCCCAGACGTCAAAGCATTTTTACATTTTCATGTATTTTAGTGCTAATTTGTTAAGAAAAATATTATTTACTAATTTTGTAACAGAAATATTAAAGTAAATGTAGCTATTTCTATATTTTCATATTTTATGTTTACACTATAAAAAAAATGTTCACATCAGTTTTTCACTATAGCTGGTTGATCTTAACGTTTACTGTATATATTTACATTTTTAGAGAAACTATATCAATATTTTTAAAGAAGAAATTAAAGACTGAGTAGTCGAAATCAATGAAGTGTTTTATTTAATTGCAGCATTTTATTTAATTTTTAGGAGTGACTGAACTGAGCAGAAAGAAAGCAAATGTCATAGACTAAGTATAGATGGTTTGCTGAAAGTAGGACTCAAACCCATGATCAGAAGTATCCTACCCACTAGACCACCACCACCACCATGCACAGCATCCACTTAACATCACAGAAATGACCCAATACTCATTACAGTCATTAAGGATGAGTTTAGTGAACCAGCCAGAAAATGGCCCACTAGTGTGAATTTGTGTGAAGGTGGAATGCGTCATCAACAAAACCCCCTACTTTGCTGAAATCATGTGACATCCCCGTAAATATTTTAACATGTCAGTTCTCATTTCATGAATCCTTTCCTTTCAAAGCACTTATTTTTTAAATATTAAGCCACTTCAGATTAAGGCTGTTGTTCATTCAACCAAATGTGTGGTAATCTTTTGTTGCTCCACACAGGATTTCACAAAACTTCTGGAGGACTGTGGTAAATAAGTTTCTCAGGTTTATAGAATGGTCCTACTGTCCCATTTTCCATCTGTTCCATCTGTGTATGAAGTCTACATTACCCCGGGAGCAGTGACAGAGAGGAACAATGTGAATTAAGTAAATAGCTGAGCTGTGCCTTGCTAAAAGGTGTTCTGAACTGAGTTACAGTACATTACTTATTATGTGTCTTTTGGAATACGTTGGTGCCGAACATGTTTTCATCATTACTTTCTGCCCAACTCAGAATTCAAAGCTGATATTATACGGTTTATAGTGTGTGGCACTAAAAGTTCTAAAACTGAAAGTGAAAGAGGTTTGTTGATTATCCCTACTCTGCCCCTGACCAAGTGACCTATCAGAATTACTAGCAATTAATGTTATCATTTACAAATGTATTTGTTAATAATAGTGGAGCTTGTGTGGAGCTCCCTCCTGATAAAACAGTTCAAGCAGTGGAATTTTTAAAAAGTCAATTTAATGTGTCTCAACTTTAGCTTCTGGCTGAGAGATCTTAAATATCTAAAAAAGTAATGATGCTCTTGATTAAAAAAAAAACTCTCACTTTGTAAACTAATTCTGCACTTCAGCACAAATATTCACCTGATAGTTTTAAGTGGACAGTAAGATAAAGTCAAATAACTCCTTCATAAGACCAGTGTTGCAATCCAGCTGTTATGAAATTACAACTTTTACAACTCACTACACTCTTCATCATAAGGGCACTATTCACCCTTATATCCTCATGCCATCAAGTCATGTGACCATTAATTCACTGCTCGTGCATTTTATCCAGCTAGAGTGCTTGGCTTAACTCCAAATGGCCAGATTCCCCTCTAAAGCTACTTCACAAATATTCACAAAATATTCTCACACATTGCATTATAGGTTTTCATGACATGTCCTTTTCCTTAAAAACAGCATATGTTGGGCTTCGGACAGTCAGTCCCTCTGGGCCTCGTGTGAGGAGCTGATAGGATCACTTTCTGTGTGTCTGATGGGCTGGAGAAAGGGTCCACTCCTCATTAGAGGCAGAGAAAGGGCTTTATTCATTGCACCCATGCCCTGCTGATAGTAAGCCTGGCTGGACCCGTTACTGGGTTTAACTGGGGCTGTGTTCTGGTTTAATGAACTGAAGCCCTCTGGCCCTCACACAGACAGCTCATGGGCAGACTCTGTTGTCAGAAATGATGTGCAGGACATGAGGTGACTAGTTTTGTTTTTTATGAGACAGTACTTGGGATTTTGTTCTGACAAACTGAGTTCATTGCAAACATGTTGGAATGAAACGATGTCCTTAAGGGAGCTCGTAAATATACCCTGTTCTGCTCTGGACAGGCCTACAGCTGAGCATCAGAGTCTTCATTTGCACAATTACTATCATAATAAAAGACTCAAGACTCCTTTACATCCTTTTCCAAATGTTTTTAATGCAATATGATAACTTCTTTGGCAAGAAGTTAAAGACTTACTAGATATAGTTTATGATATTTATATTTTATAATAATGTATTAATATATTATGCATCAAACATATTTTTTAAATACTATACAGGGGGTCCTCAGGTTACAACAGTCTCGAAATAATTGAGATGTGACTGTTTCGGACTACATGGGTGAACTAGTTTGGTTGCGCGCGGCAGAAGAATATGCAATATACGCAGAATATGCAGTAAAACGGTGGGAGTTGACGGAGTTGGCGTCCCCCAGAAGGCTTACCTACACTGCTTTGACCTGTTCAAAGTACTAACTTTTTGTTATTTTTCTGTCACTACAGTACAGTGTGTACAGTACAGTATATTTATTTTTCCTTTTTTAGATTATAATTTTACAACTGTGTTGGATCGGTAAGTGACAGATCAGTAAGTGGCTAAGATGTGCTTCCACATACACCGAAATATGGGTAACATCTCTGTCATAGGAACGGATCTGTGTCATAACTTGTGGACCCCCTGTCCTATAACAGTTCAGATAGCACAATCTACAGTGAGTTCTAACTCACAGTTTCAAAGCAAGTAGATAACAGATAAGCATAGTAGATAATAATATAGTGTATGTTATATACAATATTTGACACAACAGTTCCATTAGCACAGTCTGATTGATTCCACCTGTAGGGTTATTTATGATAATATTTCTTTTTACAAAAACTGTACCTCTAGAAGATAATACTTGTAACAAAATAATAGTTCTTAGACCTACATCTAAACAAGCTTTTAGCTGCTGTGAGGACAGAAACGCTAAACAGGAGTTGGCCTGAAGAAAAAAAATGCAGTTCAGCAAACAAGACTGTGAAATGCTTTATAAGCTGAATGTAATAAAACATAATTTGGGTTAATCTGGTAAATTCATGGTTTAATGGTTTCACTTAACAAATTAATTAGATATTTAATCAGTAATATTAATCAGTAATATTTTTAATGCTGAACCCACCTTAAAGGAGTAAAATCCCTTTGCAAGCACAGGGTATAATGAGGATCCTGGTGTATACAACTGAAATCATTATGCTGTCATTCACAATCCATAGCGTGTCAGCCACCTAAATGTCACTCAGCACTTGTAGGCCTCAGCACCTTCCTAATCCTTTTCTAACGGTGTTTGCTGTCTCTGTGGAATGAGTGGTATGTCTCCATGGCTCACAGAGAGCGGGACAAAATCCAGGACTAACAGGTGAGGTGTTATCGCTCAATGCACAAGAGGCCATGGCCTCTACTCTTCACCACCATACACCCCGCTCCCCACCCCGTCCACCTGGTGGAATCTCCCATTGCAAAAGTGGAAAAATTTCCATTCCCTGAATGAAGACAGAGCAGAGATCCACCCCAGATTCCAGTGGAGCTAGAAACATGTCATTCAGTATCAGCGAAGGAAGCAGCTTACATTGGCTTTGTAAAGAGCTTCTCAAATTTGTTGTTGAGGAAATTAATAGTGTTGCTCTCGGTCAGATATGTGGAAGTGTACTAGCATGTGTGAAAGGACAATGCGTCTGTCTGAACAGCCGGTTTGTTCAAGTGCGCTGCCGGAACAGAATTTGAAACTGGAGAATGAGAGAGAGAGAGAGGTAGAGAGAGAGAGGCGCATGAAAAGTGTGTAATGGCTTTTCTACCTCCTGCCCCAGTCTCGATACTGATCACATTACCATTTACGACGCACTCACACTAAATAAAATAGCACACTGAAACAAATTGTCCCCATCACACATCATAAGTCATGCCTCATAGCTATACCAAAGTTCATAATTACCTATTCAGTCTGCCTGATAACTGTAATCCCCTTGTTAGCTGCAAGTTCACATTTAGGCCACAAAATGTGAAGGTGATTGTATGATTTGACCAGTCTCCTGATTTCACCCCTGTGGAGAAATTATGGGGGATTTTGAAAACAGAGAGACCCTTGTACCCTTATGGAATTAAAGACAGTTTGCCAGAAATAATGACCTAAAACTGAAATGCAAAAGGCAAAATACTTTAGCATAGATGGATATTTGCTAACCAAAACCAAGCCCAAAAAGGCAATGGAAAAATATAAAATGTCACCTATTGAAGAAAGTTACATCCAAAATAAAATTCCATACGCTCTGTAATCTGTAAGCGAGAGATACTGTGATATATTTTTTTTTTGAATGTTAGCCGTGTTGAGAATAGACCCAAAGTGTGAGTGGTGAATGTACCCCTCAAATAGAAGGCATGTGTTAAGACGGGTAAAAAGGTCACCACAGATCTTTCTCCTTATTTATTATGTTTATTAGATATTAAGCATTTCTATGGAGAGTACTGAGGAGTAAAATACCAGTTTATTCTCTCGTTTAGGTAAGGTTTTGAAGCCTCAGGTCTGGGTCAGATTTTGGCTTCAATTTCATATTCACTGGAACTTAATGTTAATTTGCGGTGCCTAAATACATTATTTCTTTTATATTATATGTTTGCACTTCTGAATAAATGCTTTACATGTCAAGTCAAGTAGGCATTGATCATCTTTTTGACCATATACACAGTACACAGCGAAATTAAACAACGATTCTAGGACCATGATGCAAAACAAAGAAAAACAGAGCACCACTGAATGTTTAATTTCACTGTGCAGTGTGTAAATGGCTGAAATGGCAATGAACCTACTTGACTTGAGATCATCCAGCGAACCAAGTTTCTTGGTGTTCATGTTGCTAGAGAACCTACCGTGGACCCTGAACACCATAATTATTTATTGTCTACTTCCGCATTCCTTTACAGTTTTACACACTTAACACCTCTGCTGCTAGAATACTCACCCTAGCACTGTTATTGCTCCTGTTGACTGTATGTCGTCCTGTCCTATATATAATCGTACTGACCAAGACTGTGGACAAGACAGGACTAAAGAGAGACAGCAAACAAGAACAACAGTACAATTATATATAGGACCCCAAGGAGTGGGCTATGGCGTTCTTGAGATTCAACCTTGCCACCGCTCATTCTTACGAAGAATCCACTTGCCAAATCAAGGCGGCCTTCCAGCATCCTGAGAGCGAGGTGGTGATGGACTCCCGGTTGTACCATCTACGGCAGAGGGATTGTAATGTCAGCCGATACACTAGCAGTTCAGAAGAGCTGCGGCAACTTCGCCCTGCGGGACTCTCAGCACGGATGAAGAGCGAGCTGGTCGCTCGAGAACAGCCTTGATGGACTGATTCAGATGTGTCTACACATCAACCTATGCATCAGTTGTGTCACAGACTGATCGGAACCTCCGCCTTCGTTGATTCGGGGGTAGCAGGCAGTTTAATTGATCATAAATTCGCCACTCAACTGGGGATGAAAAAAGAGGTGTTAGCTCAGGCTGTACAGATCACAGCTGTCGACGGTCGCCCCTTATCCACCAGCCCTATCACCCACTGTACCCAACCCATCACACACATCATCGCTGACCACTCCGAGATCATCCAACTCTTTGTCACCAACCTCTCTTCTCCTATGATCCTCTTCTCCTATACGACCTGGTTATTGACCTCCTGCCAGACTCGGCACCACCCCATGTCCATCTCTATTCTCTCACAGCATGCCATAAAGGAGTACATGGGAGAGGGTCTTCATAATGGCATGGTTCGCCCTTCCACCTCCCCTGATGGGTTCGTTTTTGTAAAAAAGAAAGACAGGGACCTCTGACCCTGTGTCAACTATCAGGGGCTCAATGACATCACAAGTGAGAACCATCATCCACTCCCACACACCAACACTGCCCTGGACTCTCTCTCTCTGGTGCCAAGGTCTTTTCCAAGACAGACCTATGGAGCACATCACCTTTGCATCAGGGAGAGAGACGAGTGGATGACGGCCTTTATAACGTCCACTTGCCACAATGAAACCCTGGTTATACCGTTTGGACTTTGTAACAACCCATCCGTCTTCCAGCAGTTCATTAATGACGTTCTCCGGGACATGCTAGGTCGCTGGTGCTTTGCATACTTGGAAGACTATGGAAGAACACACGCAAAATGTACGAGCAGTCTTAAAGAGGTTGCTGGCCCACCAGCTGTTCTGCAAGTTGGAGAAATGTGCTTTCCACCAGCACACCACCACATTTCTTGGTTTTGTCGTCTCCTCACAGGGTGTGGCCATGGATCCTCAGAAGCTGGAGACCCTACCCACGTCGCTCAAACAGCTGCAACATTTTCTGGCATTCGCCAATTTCTATCGCCGATTCATCCAGGGCTTCAGTTCAGTTGCGACACCAAAACCCACCACTGATCCATTCTCACTCAACCCTGCAGCAGCTTTTCGTCATCTCTGTCAACTATTCACAGCTCTAGTCCTTCTTCTCCCAGATACTGCCAAGCCATTCGTTGTTGAGGTGGACGCCTTCAATGTGGGCATAGGAGCTGTCCTCACAGTGAGGTCCGGACCACAAATTACATCCTTGCTCTTTTTACTCCAGAAAATTCAATCCCACGCAGCAGCGCTACAGGGACCGTGAGTTGCTTGCCATCAAGTGGGCTCTGCAGGAATGACGTCACTGGCTCCAGGGCGGCGGTGACCCATTCGTGGTCTGGACGAACCATCAGAATCTTCTCACCATCCGGAACACCAAGCAACGCAACCCCAGGCAGGCGCGGTGGGCCCTGTTCTTTGAACAATTTAATTTCCCCATCTTGTACTGCCTGGGGTCCAAAAACACTAAGGCCGATGTCCTCTCTTGCCAGCATTAGGCAGAGAGTCCCCGAACCTCTGAGGTGTCGGCAACTATGGAACCAGGCCCAGAACTCCATCAAACAGTCGGAGTTCATCAGAGTCATCAGACATCAGAGTCGCCGGCACCCTCCAGGGCGATTGTTTCACATTGGTGACAGGGTCTATTTATCCACCAAGAACCTCAACATTCACACTGACTACAGGAAACTCACTGCTTCATTGGATCACTCGCAGGATCAACCCTGATTTTCTTGTTGTACCTGCCAATTATTGATTAACTACAATAAATTGTGAAGCATTTTAAACTGGACAGAATACTGTATGTGATATGACTAGTTCACATTTAAGACAAAAACATTTCGTTCAAAAACTTGATTAACCAGTCAGGTTTTTATCTCTGGCAAATTTGTTAAGAAGGAAACTGTGATATCTGGTGAGCCTCCACCTCGTTGGGTAAGAAGCCAGTCACCAGAGAATTAGAAGAAACTAGCTTTGGGCATGGGGTTTGTGTGTATGTGGGGAATGAGTGACCGTTGGGTGCTGAGGGAGACCAGGGGTCTCATTTCTAAAACTTTGCTTAGAACTCATACTAAAAGTGTATGTGCGCTCAAAATGATGTACGCAAAGAAAAAGCCAGATTTATAAAAACGTTCGCATGCACACCTACACGCAATATACGCTTTATAAATCGCACTCTACTTGGGATTGTGCGCACGTGGATTTGCCGCATATTCCGCCCTCTACACGCCCTCGTTCCACCATATATGGTAAATGCAAATCACCTCTTGCATATTTAACCCTCTATTGCATGGTGTTGCTTCAGGGTAACATACCCATTTCTACTCAGTTTCACGGGCACAAAAAATCATACTCTAATACAAATGCTCATTTTAATCTGGAGGAAGTATAGGAAGCCAATAATCAGCTTGTATTTGATCAAATAAATTGTCCCAGCCCCTTTTCAATCTCTTTTCCTCATCTGTACTCACATGTGGGAGCCATGTTTTTTCAGTTCCATTCATTGAATATTTCTTTTTTAAAGGGGTAAAAGAGCTATGTTGCCTCGAAGCAACAATATGCAACAGTGGAATGAGGATTCCACTGATGACAGGATACCAAGACATATTAAAGTATTTGCCTTGTTTTTTTATTTTAAAATACTAAACAATATTTATGATACTTTATTCAGTTTAGCTATTGGTAGTCATCCATGCATAGCCTAGAATTTGTAGCTTTGTCAAATCAGATGTGCATGTGTGCTTGTGTGTGTGTGTGTGCTCCAAATGTTCAATTTGCCACCAATATTCCCAGATACATATGTGTAATTATCCTTTTCAGTGGCAATGAACACATCGACATTCTATGGCAGAAAGAGGAGTCAGGCAGTGGATATTGTTTTGGTTTTACCGTGAGGATGAATTAGATGGTAGTGATTGAATGAGAATTAATGCATAAAAATGATGTTCCTTTTTTGCTCGTTGTTGCTTATAGGTAACAAACCTCTTCTAAATTGATAACTGACAGTAAACGTATTACTTTTTAAGTACAAATGTTTATGTAAATGAAGCTGGTGTTGAAGGTCGTTCATAAAATGTGTTTTGTTGTGAAATAAAGAGATACATTTTAAATAGACTGCACTTTTTGTATTTATTGCCATTATTGCATGTTGTTGCACCAAAGTAACATACGTAAATCTACACCCTATCATTATTATCTTTGTAAATTATGTGTTGAATTGTTCAATGTGCTCCATGACAGGTAACAACGTGTGTGCAAATATTTTTTTTCTCTATTATTTCATATATCATGCAATAGAGGGTTAAGCTGCCGAAAAATCATGGCATCATGGCAACCGAAGGGAAAAGTGAGAAGCGTATTTTTTTTGAAACTGAGATAGATGTGCTTGTGGGTGAAGTGGAAAGCAGAAAACATATTTTGTTTGGTGGTCACAGTAGTGGGGTAACAAACAAAAAGAAAGGCAGTGATTGGCAACAAATAACAAATGCTGTGAATGAAGTGAGTGCTGCAAACATTACGGTGCCCGAAATAAAAAAAAGTGGTCAGATCTTAAAAAAAGAATTACAGCGCATCGAAAGATCCAGATGCCTATTTTTATAGTGTAAACCATAAATATGCCTCCAAATGTTTTCCCAGATCAATTTCATTTCATTATGAAATTATGAACAGCTCCCAACCCAACTTTGTGAATAGATCAATGGAGATATTTTCTTTTTAATCGCGCGATACGAGTCTCACATTTACGCAGCACGTTAACGCCGATAACGGCCCACCACTAATATATATATTTGTAATCGTTTGTAATCTTGGCGTTAACAGCGTTAACGACAGAAAGCCCGAGACAGGTTTAAAACGTGCGTGAACTGGAGAAGTCACTGAAATATCAAGGTGAAATTCATCATAGCTTGCGTAGTATGAACCCAGATCCGGTTAGATTTTTTTATATATATTCACACTACCGGTCAAAAGTTCTAGAACACCCCATGTTTTCTGTTTGTTTGTATTGAAGTTCAAGCGGTTCAGTGTCTCAATGTTCATTCGGCAGAAAGTTCTTCCCAACTCTGCAGCAGGAGTTCCCATAAGTGT
>JBBPDE010217954.1:0-13823 GCA_037974605.1 Nannopetersius ansorgii
GAGAGAGAGACAGAGAGAGAGTGAGAGAGAGAGAAATACAGAGAGAGAGAGAGAGAGAGAGAGAGAGAGAGAGAGAGAAATACAGAGAGAGAGCGAGAGAGAGAGAGAGAAAAATACAGAGAGAGAGAAAGAGAGAGAGAGATGAGGGAGAGAGAGGGAGAGAGAGAGAGAGAGAGAGAGAGAGAGAGAGAGGTGGGCGATGAGCAGGCAGTTCTGTGAAGAACCTCAAAGCCTGGGAGCTGAGAGGAGAGAGAGGGTCTTTTGAAGGATAAATGGTGGGATTAGATTAGGCCTCTTGGGTTACAAAGCTGGGCATCTCCTTTTTGTCATGCGGACCCCCAAGAGGCCGGCCATATTGGTAAGGAGAGGAATGTCCACCCTCTCTTTTTTTAGGGCCTCCTTCAATAGCCCACCCTAACAGAGGGCTTAGGAGAGAGAGGGGCCGAAAGAGAAATATGATTCACGCTAAAGCTCTTAAAGCTCAAGGTGAACGGCCGTGTGAAGGCCAGCCTCCGGCGGCGGCCGTAATAATGCTGCTGGAGATGAAGCGGCGAGGTCAGAGGCGGCAGAGTTATACTGATGACCCCTGAATGTTTTCTCTGTGCATAATCCCCCAGCAGGAGGCGCAAACTGCTCCTTTCCAGAGATTCGGGAGGGGATTTTCAGCACAAGGGACGAGAACCAATCGTTTGAGCGTTTTGTGTAAATCAGTGGTGTACCCCCTCCAAAAATGACCAACAGTGCAGAAAACTGGGATTTCTGTAGTTCTGTATAATGCTTATATAAACATCTGCGCTACATGAATAATAAACTACAGCTTCCAAAAGAAAACAATTAGCGCTGCATCCATTTGCTGCCTGGTGCTGGTGCTTATCTGGGTGTCTAGACAGCTTCCTCCATGTAAACTATTTTACTATATTGTTTTGCACATTTGGTGCCAGGTTACTCATAGTTCACTGACAAGTTGCTCAGTTGTCTCAGTGTTTAAGCTATCCGTGCTCGACATGTCGACGGAATAACGTAACATAGCGGTGCGGGGTCACGTGACTCCACACGCGGTAGTGTTTTTAAAGGGAAAGTAATCGAAGTAATCGACCTGGAAAAATTTGAGCGATTATATCGATTTTGATTACTTTTCGATTAATTGCCCAGCCCTAGTAACAGGCAAGAGACAAGAATACCCAGACAGTAAATACCCCTTTATACGCGGATCAGCAGTCATGGCTTCAGGCGGATTCTCCTAGCTGCTGCCCTTTGACGCATTTGTGGCTCGAGTGTTCTCACATTTTTCACTATACGCAGGTGCTCTTGGGACGTAACCTCTGCGATAGTTGGGGGTTTACAGTACCAGTTTTGTTACAAGGCACAGTGACAGAAATAGGCTGTTTGGTTGATAAACTCATGTAGAAATGGGTACTGGTACATAAAACCATGCTAACGTCAGAAACGGAGGGAGATAATAAAATAAGAGAAATGTGGGATATGGGCCCTTTAAGTGTGTCTGAACGAGTCGCCGGATGAATAAAACAGAGCAGTAACAGATCAGCCACTGTTCATGGCAACACATTCGTCTCACTCACCTAAACATCGCTCAAAACTAAGAAGACACACAGAGAATTCACTTATCCAGCTCTAACAGAGGATTAGTGGCTGATGGAATATTTCTCCGCAGCGCATTTGATGCGAGAGAGAAAAAAGAGGAAGAAGAAAGCCAATCGAGGCCCGGGCCTGACGCTGTGTTGAGCTGGATGTAATTGCAAGCGCCCCGCTAGAAAAAGAAATCTTCCTCAGAGCCTCTTTAATATTTTAAACCTCGGCAGGCTGCCGCCATGCTGCAGGACCAGGCAGCTCCTGACGCTGCTAGTTCAGCCGTGAGAGCGCCCTGCGAGTGTTTGTTTAGCCGGCCGGGGCCCACACCTGAGGAACCGCCTGTCAGAAGACATTAGGCTGACGTCCCCCGTGCAAACTGTCCACGTCAACGACAGAACACCCTACACAGATACCCTTGAAGTGCGGAGACGCAACACGTCCACTTTAACGTCCCTCAAAAGCCCGTTTACTTATTTATTTATTTATTTTGCATATTCACTGGGCTATAAGCTCAGGGAAGGCGGCAGCACGGCTGATGTCACCCCGACAAAAATAACAGCGCCTATATAAACACGTTTACAAGCAAACGGCCATCACAGTGTTCTGGAACAGCACTCCACAGCCTGTGCAAACAAGTGAGTGTAAACAAGATTAAACGCTTGTCCATTTTTGTGCACAAATTATATTTGTAAACATTCTTTGTTCTATTCTGCTTTACAAATAAACAGGTATTGTCCATTAAAAGTGCAGAAACTGGTTCTTAAAACTTATTTACACAAACGCAACACACAAATTTGACCATACAAACTGTCGCACAAGTCCGTACAAAGATATATATATATATATATACCAGCATTGTCATAAATACAGTAGTGAGAGGTCGGTAAAGGGATGAAGTTGGTTAGAAAACAAGTTTGGTTCCTGATCTTCTCAGTGGTCTCGTAGTGAGCTGTTCAGCTTCATCAGCAGCTCCTGATTTCATGTAATGAAGGACTGATTAAAGTCTATATTTAGTATTCAGAAGCTTATTCTTTGTCCTGAACTATGAAGCGCCTGATTAGTGATGGCCTTTAAAAAGGACTGCCGCTGTGTGGAAAAACGTTCAAATAAATAATAAATAATAAACCTCAGAGCTCAAAAACACTGCAGCGTCACTCACGTGGCCTCTGGAGCTAAAAGAGCAGAGATGCTGAGAAATCACAAGCGTGGGAGCAATTTAATTGATGGAACACAAGAAAACACTCAAAGCAATATTTATAAGGGGTTGGTGTGAAGACACGGAAGTTTAAGGGAACTACTAGTTGGTGACAAAACTGGGAGTTCAGGGCCTCAAACTTTAGGTGTAATACAGAAAAGAAACACCAAACCCTAAAATAAAACAAAAATGTGCCTCATATCCGCTGTAACTGAATGAGGGGCTGCAATCGCGGCCTCTATAGTAACATACGGCACGTAAACAGCAGGGCTTCAGCCTGATTTAACATTGTTTTACACCCCCCTACTGGATATATTTCAAACTGCAGCAAGAAAAACACTTAATTTACAATGAACTATGATAAAACGTAAAGATTTTTAAGGACGACAATGAATATCTTACATCACATTAAAAGCTTGTATTCATTCTAAATTTGCTTTGAACTAATAAATAGCCTTTTATATATTCTTAACACTCCACTGTGAGTAATAGAGTTCTTTCAGCAGTGCTGCATATTTCAGCTCATGTAACAGCAGCAGTGCTTCAGAGCTCACTTGAGAAAAATAAAAGTAAGTAAATAAATAAATAATCCTCCGACAACTCGGAGCTGGTAAGTGCAGAGCCTTGAAGGAAAAGCTGAGTGTCGATATGCGGCCCTGATATTTCAAGGAAGCATTTACACCTGCCTCACAGCTTGATCCTCTGCTGTAACCAAGCAGAACAGAACTGTTACGCGAACGTTTGAGACGAAAAGTTGGTCAGAAGAGCCTATTTAGGCCACTGTTTGTGTAATCATGGGCTGGATCTATTATTGATAAAGGTTTGACTGCGTCGACCGTCAGAAGGCCATCAGAAGGCAAAAGTCTTACATAAAAGCGCACTCTGGAGGAAAACGGACTCGCAGTGTGAAGACCTCCTTAATACGAAAGGAAGGAAAAAATAAAAATGTCTATATTTTGGATCTCTGTACATTTCCATGGATGACCGAGGCACCATCTGGCCATTATTAAAAAAATAACCTGTTTTTATCACTTTCTTTGTGATAAACTTGGAGAACAAATGTGCTCATCCATTTCTAGCCGTTTCATTTCACTGAGTTTCTTTGATGACTGCAAACTAAGCAGCAGGGTTGAGTTTAGCATAGAATTAACAAACAAAACTGAATCAATGCTAATGGGACAAGTACATTAAAACTGAGTTTCCACCAATTTAATTGGCAATCAAAGTGATTTACATTTGTTTTATCTAAATTCATCCTTATCTTTCTTTATCACAAACACACACACACACACACACACACACATATATATAGATATTCTGGGGCTGGGCGATTTGGCCCAAAATCAAAATCTCGATTAATTGAACATTTTAACTCGCTTACGATTAATGAACGATTATTTTACTTTTTTTTTTTTTTTTGCCCTAGTAGTTCACTGACAAGTTTTGTACAGTAAATATGCTCACATATTACAAGTGAGAGATTTCTGAATTAAGGGTGCATTACTTGATTTTAAAATAACTGAAGGAAACACACACACACACTATCTACTCTATATTTTTAAAGGGAAAGTAATCGAAATAATCGATTAAATCGATAAAATTGGATCGATTATAGGTTTTGAATGTCCATTTCGATTACTTTTCGATTAATCGCCCAGCCCTGATATATTCATATTCATTTATTTAATATAACAGTTAAAATGTATGTAAATATGGTTAAAGTGTACAAAACAGCCCACTGACATCCAGGTGCCAACAGTCCATATAAAGAAATAACCCATTTTAAATTCACTGTTTTTGTGATGTCACAAAAACCAACACATACACACCACCCCGTTTCATTCTGAGGCAGAAAGAAATTGCTCTTATAGAACTGAGTTACGACACATTAAACAAACACACAAATGTCATTTGTGGGTCTCTGGGGGCCTAAAATACGAGAAATATGCCGTTTTTGTAAAAACTATTCATGTTTCCTTTGTTTTATCTTCACACACACGTGCACATGCTTGTAAATAGAATATCGGAGGGATCCAAATGGCATCCGCCCAGTTTACTGTGCAACTGAACAAACACTTGCCCCCCAATAAAGATCAAGAAGAAGCTTATCAGCCCCTTCATTCATGTCATCATAAACAAATCAACTGCACTGTAAGAACAGGACAGTGTCCAGTCAGTGCCAGAGCTATTTAGTGCTGCACACTTTAGAGGGCCCCTAAAAGACCACAAAACCAGTTTAAAAAATCCGGTTTAGCAGATTTATCAGGTTTAAAAGCAGGTTCATCACTGCTGAGGACAGAAATGACTTTAATCCACACTATGGTCTGTTATAACTAGTTAAATAACATTGTGCATGAAGCATTTCCCTCATCTTGCTCATGCAGTGACCCATTTAATTTACACTATATGGACAAAAGTATTGAGACACCTGACCATTACAGCAATGGGCACGTTAATGACACTGCACTCAAATCCATGGACTTTAATAGGGAGTCGGTCCCCCTTTGCAGCTTTAACAGCTTCCGCTCTTTTTGAAAGCTTTTCCACATGATTTTGGAGTTTCTGAGGGAATTCGTGTCTATTTATTCTGTAGAGGATGTATGAGGTCAGACACTGATGTTAAACGAGAAGGCCTGTATCACAATCTCTGCTCCAGTTCATCCCAAAGGTGCTGGATGGGGTTGAGGTCAGGGCTCTGTGTGGGACAGTCAAGTTCTTCCACATGTCTTTATGGAGATGCTTTGTGCTGTGGGACACAGTCATGCTGGAGTAGTGAAGGTTCTTAGTCTGCTGAAGAATTAAAATTATTCACTGTATGTAAGGGTGTCCAGCCCAAAGCCTCAAAACACTGTCCCAATACTTTTGTCCACATAGTGTCCAATATTAGCCCTAAACGAATTTAAATCTTTAATAAAGCTGCTGTTTAGAACGTTATTGGAGAGCAGAGATGTGTAGCCTGTGGTGGTGTGCCTGCTTTTGGACCTGAAGTGGAAAGTTGTTGAAGAGCAGTAAGAAATATGAAGTTGACTTGTTTGAATTCTCCCAGGCGCCAGAACGGAACTTCTGCGCCATTTAAAGTGGAAAAGAAAATTCAAACAATAAGTATATTCTCTAATTCTAAACAGGTGAACTCATACCTGGAGTTGGAGCTGTTCCAGTAGACTGCATGTCTATCCGAGACCATCCTGTCATCCGCCCAAACGGAGACCCAACACACCAGCATCAGCACCAACATTGGCACCTCCATTGGAAGAACCTCTCAAGAACCTCCTTGACAGTCTTGGTAATGTTCTAGGTGAAGTAAAAAACAGATTTTTCTATCTTGACAATGACCTACGTTTGTACATCCAACCACAACGAGGCTGTTTTCATCCCAACTTGCTTAGATTCTTCTGCTGTCAGCATGCACGCCTTGGGGAGCATTTTGAGAAGATCACCACTTCATACTAAATCCCACGTCCTGGACCACAAACGTTCAGAAAACAGCCTTAAAACCCACGATCTGGGCTTCAAGTGCATATAAAGTGGAATTAGCTGTTCTTTTCCAAAGCCAAAGTCCTTAGAGGCGCAGGTTCCTCGGTCTCGTTTGCAGAAACAGCGTGGTCCCAAGGGATGTGAAAGTGCCCACGAGGCTTAAGTGAGGATGAGCTCCCTCAGGAGAACATCTACACGTTTCAAATGAGGTCTATAATCCCAAAGCAAAGATGGGAGAGTCTTCAAGGAGCGTGAGGTTTCAGCGAGTCCATGATCTCCTCCGATCTCTCCTGAAGTCCCACATCTTCTTCCAGACTCTGATCTGAAGTCTTACTCTAGATCCTCACACCTCCACCACCTGCAGCCCCATGCCGAACACTGCCAATGCTGAGTGGAAGCACGCAGACTCCGCCCATTATCCCCAGAGGGGCGGGGCTTGGGGCATCCTGAAGCCAATCAGCTTTGAGAAATTGCTGCTTTTGAAAAATAAGTGGATTTTCCAACTATTTTCAGGACTGTATGTGCATATCAAGGTAAGCGTAATTGTAAATAAAGACATTATTAATAGACTGCAACAATGCACAGTAAACTGGAATCAAATTAAGACAACTGTATCCCAGTCTGATTTTTTTTTGAGGGGGCAGAGGGGAAAGCTGAAGCATTTTATTACCACATTTATAATATATTTTATCATAAAGGTCAGACAAGAAATTATATTAATGGGATGCCTTGTTCTATATGTTTCACCCAACAGAAAGTGAAAGATGATTTGTACAAGTGTAAAGGGCGCCGCCTGCTGTTCATGAGCACTAACTACAATAGAAATACCTTGAGTGTCCACTTACAGGCCACTTTATTAGAAACACCTTATGCTGTCATTCACTGGCTGTTTTATTAGGGAGATCTCCCTATAGATCCACTATACAGGTCTTCCTACACTCCTGATGACTGACCAGTATCTGACCACAGGACGTGGTTTTGTCCATGTTATTTGCACAATGGACTGTCCTGGCATGAGACAGGTCATTTGAGTGGGTCGACCCCTGACAGTCTCCAGGAGTGAACACACTGTCCACCAACAGATGAGCTGCAGTGTAATACCGTACACCAGCAAGGAGGTGCTACAAGGCTGGTGTTTCTGATAAAGTGGCCACCGAGTGTATAAGTTCCACCAGGTCAGTTCAGTGTTCCTCTGGCACTCAGCTGCTCAATATTAGTGAAGGGAGAACTAATCCTTTCCTAATCTCCATTCTGCCCATTTGTAGGTCATTCTCAGTAGAGGCGGTTTTATTTATAGGCTGTGTAGGTTTTGCCACGCCCCCTGCTCAAAAAATCTTCATTTCACTGGATCCTTTAAAATCCCTTTTCAAACAAGCATCCCACTGAGGAGCCGGACGGATGCAAACACCTGATAAGGAAAGAACAAACTGGCAAAGTTCTATTTAAAGAACCCATATCCTACATTTTTCTTTTATCTCCCCTCTAAATTACGCTGAGTTTTATGTGCAAAACTGTTGTAATTACGTTTTACAGGAATGCCTTCCAACCTCTTATTTCTAGAATTAAACAGAAGGTGCTAATAAGACTTATGCAAATGAGCTCCGCCCTTTTTCAGGCCACACCCAAAGAGCAGTCTAGGCTGAAACCCTGCTTATAACTTCAGCATGTTCAGGCGAGGCTTAATTTCTGGAGGTTGAAACACAAGTAATACACAAGTAATAGTTTTTGTGACATCACAAAACTACAGAAGGCAAAATAGGTTGGTTTTAAAGCAGCCATGTTTCCATAAGGGTGTATTACCAGACACCTGTAAACTCAGGTAAAGAGTAATAAACCAATGCACAAAAACAACTCATTTATGAGGAAAAAAGATTGAGGTGCACTTTTGCTGCAGACTGAACGTTTTATACACTTCGTGTTGTCATCAACTAAAACGCAACGGTTGGTTCTGTGCATCCAGATTTAACAGGAACATCTTAAAACTCAAGGCTGAAAGAAGAAAAATGCAGGTAGTGAATGAAATGCAAGTAAAAAGCTGTAGAAAATGAAAATGTTACTGGAGGGGGGGAAAAAACAGGCACTCAGAGAATCCAAAGACGAGAAGAAAGTGAGAAGTAACTAAAGATTTATTGAGAGCAGAAAAGAACAAAGCAGTGTCAAAGGAATGTGTTTTCATCGAAGAGGGTCATTTACATGTACAGAGACGTCGTGTTGGAATATCTTTAATGTTCTGTGTAATAAAAAACTTAGGTAATGCTCTATACAATGAGCAGTTTATGCTGTTGCCTTTATCAAAATATACATAAAGATGTGTGTGGTGGGGGGGGACAAACAAAAACAGGCACTGATGTACTGTCAAAGCAGATGGGAAGGGGAAAAACAGAAAAAAGGTATAAAACAATCCATACTCATTTGCACCCCACCAGCTTTCCCCTCTTCACACCCTTCCCTAACTATTCAGAAAAAAAACAGTCACCAGGGGGCACCAAATCTACTCTAGGACCCAGCTGGTTCTGGATTTCTCATTAAAGGAGTATTTCACATAGAATTGAAGTCAATAACAGGACAGTTCAACCCTGAAACAGTTTATTAAAGGAACAGTTCCAAAACGATTAAAATAAAAAATTTCTTATTTCCCACCAAGTCATCCAAGATATCTAATGACTGAAGTTTTCTTTAGTCTCACACGCAAGACACTGAGTTCCATTAATCTTCATTACTTAACTAAATTAGCCGTAACCCTCGAGTGCTAAGCCCAAGGAAGCGAAAAGGAAACACTAAATTAGAATTTTAGCGAACCGTCCCTTTAACAAAACACTTCATGCCCTTACTGTCCTGATACGACTTTCATCAGACTGAAAAGATCTGAAAAAGAAGTGTTGGGGCCAAAAAAAAATAGATTCTTGTTTCAAGAGGATACTCATCTCTAACCCAAAATGTTCTCCTTCTAAAACATAAAAGGAATGTTTGAGAGCACAGTAGGCACTGTATACAGCATCAAAATACAAAAATAAGACATACTGGTCAATTACCTTCGGAGTTTCTGGTAACGTCTGGAAAGGAAAGTGCCAAAAAACATTACATTTTAAGACATTATTTTTAAGACAGTGCTGCAAGGTTGATGTTGAGGGAAAATATTTGCCTGAAAACAAAAACAAAACTTGGTCTGAAAGGTCCAAATTCACTGGTGTAAACAGTCAAAAGTGGATGAAAGGTTTGGCTACTGTGTGCACTGATAATAAGCAATATAAATGCCATGTCTGCCTCACTTTATGGCAGGATAAACTCTGCGTGAGGCTTTATCCGTAAGGCTTGCTGTGGGTGTGAAGCTGCCGTGTATGTAGCATTGGTACAGAACCCTTAGAGGCAATGAAACTGGGTCTCCAAACTGGATGGAGACTAGGCTAAGGCACAGTGACTGAAGGGACAATGCCCTGACAGATCTTATACAGTATAGAAACGATACAAAAATGTGCATCTAAGAAAAATGGAATGAAACTATATAGGAATATATTCTTACATCAAGATGAGGACAACGATCCTATTTATCTCAACTATCACAGGGGAAAACGCCAACAACTCTTAAGAGGGTTCTTCCTAATCGTATTCTGATAAATGCCAAGGTCTACAGACTCACAGCTGCTTCAGCTGTGGTGTAAGATAACAGTCCAGTAGACTGCATGAACAAGAAACTAACGTGGACAAAAAGACCTGAATATTTAACCTACTTATCAAATCTGTCTATAAACAAAAAAAAGGCCTTAAAAACAAAACAAAAGCTCAAATTCACCAAGTCCTGTGGATGCATGGAAAAATGATCCTCACAGTATTTCAGAGCCAAGGCCAAAAAGATCAAAACACCAATTAAGGCACAGATTTTTTTGAAAGGCAAAACTGAAGGGAAGGAAAAAGATAAAGTACCAAAAATCAAGCGGTACAAGTTCTCTGACTGCTTCGGTAAAACGGCTGTTACCTGACAAATTGTGGGATTTCCCCCTCAGAGGCACAAGTGTAAACTAAGGCATCTATGATCCCAAACGATTACTCCATTACCCAAAAACGCTACGCTGTTAAAGGGGATTTTGACTCGCTTTACAAAATGTGAGAACATAAATCATAATTTGAACTAATGTCGTTGATGTGAAGTCAGAACTGTTCATAGTGGAGGTAAATGGAACCCGACGCCTAAAACCTTCCTAACAGAAAGTCATTACATTAAATGAGTATAAACAAGCTGCTTGAGACATAAACTAAACTGATGTGTAATTTTATTCAGATTCGTCACTATTTTGCCATCAACATTCAAAATAAACACTCAGAAGCCTGTCAAGGTTCATGGGTGAGTTTGAATTGTAAGAAGAAAAAATGGCTAAATCTGTGTTACATCACAACCCCAAGTTCCATTCACCTCCAGAATGAAGTTTCAAAGAACATTTCCATCAAACCAATCTGAAACGCAACCGATGAGTTACGCAAAAAATTTAAACAGGAATTCCCTATGAATGACGGTTGAGTTCTCTGTTTTCGGGAAATGCGGTCTTGGTCTGCACCACTGGAAGAGTGACTAAGCAAAGTCTAAGAGGAAACCTGCAGAGATAAGCTCTATCAAACCCAGTTAAAAACACTGGGTCTTCACAGGCTCCTCCAGTCTATTGGTTTAAAAGTGGCATCTTAAATAGACAAGCATACTTGTGAATATTGATATAAGAAAAGGAATGATAAAGTGTGTATCTTGTGGAAAATCCACAGCATTATAAATTGTGGAAGGCTTTAAGTTTGGTCTAAAGTGACAGTCTCTCTCTCTCTCTCGCTTTCTTCCCCCTGCTAAAACATTTAGCTCCTGACTAGCCACGTCCTCAGATGTTGGACTTGGAGAAGGAAACACGGAGGTGATGGTTCTCTCCGAGGTCGTGATTGTGGAACTCGATCAATGAGCTGATTGCCTCTTCTACTGAGCCCATCTGAATGAGTGCCATCTTGTGGTCTTTCCTGAAGAAATGCGAAAAAGGTCATTTAACAGGAAAAGCTCTGAGAAAAGGCACTTCTTACCACAAATGCAGTCAACCAACAAAGACACGGTTCCTTTGTAGCTTTGCACAAGCGCAAACGGTCAAAGAAAGCATAATTAGCATGGGGCTAACAGGTGCTAACAGATTGTCTAAATCACTCTGGCCTTGAACTGTGTGGAAGTGTTCAGCAATCTCTAGTAGACTTGCTGTGGTTTCTGATCATACAACAGTCATCTTTAAACATGAACTAAAGTATCAAAAACCTTTCAGCATGACTCCTGCTGTTCTTAGTTATGACATCGTACCTTAGTCCATGTTTATAGATGTCATACAATGTAAGAATCAAAGTCTATTAGAGAGTACAAACATCCATTCATTGATAAACACACTAACATTAAAGCTACAGCATCAAGGCAGATGCAAATTTGGACCTTTTAAATTTGGCAAACAATTCCTTTTAAACAAAAAAACAGGCAGTACAAAAAAGATTTCAAAATGGAAACCTACTGGAAAAACTTGAAAGCCTTAACCGTTGCTCCTGAGCTTTGAAACAGCTCTTTAAGGTCTTCTTCGCCAACAGAAGGTCTGTGAGGGAAGAGAGTGTTGGTAAAATACATTAAATTGCCATGGTCTATTATCAATTTCAACCTCACTTCAACCTCTGATTTAAATTTATAGACACGTCTGAAATTCTTTGTGCTGTCTGAGAACACAATGAACATTTCCAATACTGCACGTAAAGATGAGAGACACCAGAATGACACTAGTAAGAACGCTTAACTGGTCCAACTGTAAGAAAAATGTTCCCAGCAGTCGTTCTCAAACCTGGTCCTGGGGTTGGTCCCATGAAGCCAGGATAAAGGGTCTAGCCAGCTGACTTCAGGCTTAGTTTAATCTGAACCCGATTTTGTTGGCAGAAACCTTCTCATGATAGCGGATAACTTTTTACCAGCTCATGATTAACTTGGCAGGTTAATCATGTTGAATAAGTTACCATGATAAGTTTGGGATTTTGTAACAAACTGCTCTAAAGAATAAGACGTGGACATGTCTAGTCTAGTTCTGTTCAGTTTGGCCCCCCTGCCCCCATGTGGCTTTTATAGCATAATTTAGGTGAAATCTCACTTTCAGTGGAGGAAACCCATCAAAACGTAATAATTATACCAATAAAAACACTGTGGTCGCAGTGACAGCGCTGCTCTTTAATGTTATTTCCAAGATATTTACAAGGCATTTCATCCTACTTTATAAAATAACTCCTCCATAAATTCCACTTGTTGACTCATTGTCATACATGTTAAGCTGCTGTGCACAAGTGCAAGGATTAATCCTTGCTTGAGTATCCAAACCTGACTTAAAAGGACCCAGAGTCCTGTCTAAGGACAGGAACTCCTGCTATGCACATTATATAGCTTCCACAGTTGACGCTCATTTAAACTTAATTTATTAGCCTTCCCTGAGTAGAACAGGGTGTTAGAGTAGTGGCCCTGAAACTAGCAATAAAGGAACCCCGGGCAGTCCATATTTTCCTCTAACCATTTGGGGGTTGAAGGAAAAAATATGGGCCATATAATGGGGACCCCGAAGACAAGTGGGAGAATCATTATGAGCTGGAAAACAAAAAAAGTGTGCAGAACAAGGGGAACTACAGGAGCAGGAATGGGAATTTGAGGCCTACATGAGGATGAAGAACTCACGGGATGTTGGAGAGATGCAGGGTGGAGGAGGGAGGGAAGATGTTAGAGTAGTTTTTGGAGCCGGGCTTCTTGAAGCGGTGTAGGGGGGAGCTGCTGTAGTCCTTGGTGAGCCCCTGGTCCTCATGCCCTTCACGAGGAAGCTGCACCGTGGTGTGTTTGGACAGGGTGATGCGCAGAGCCTTCCCATGAAGCTTCTGCCCGTTCAAGTGACTCATGGCTGAAAGAGACAGACAGGTCAGCTATTTCAGCTAAACAATGACAATGAACTTCCATTTAAAAAAAAAAAAAAACCTCAAGTGGAGTCTGGGCATGGGCTCCACATAGTAATCAAAGAAGATTGATTTTTGAAAGAAATCAAGCTTTTGCAAGTGGAATATAAAAATAACTACAAATCCACAAACATAGTTAAAAAAAAAGAAAGGAGTAAACAGACTTCACCCTCCCCTTCTAAAAAGCTAGTTAAGTGGCCTTGTTCAGTGTTCAGAGTGTTTTAATACCAGCCAGAGGAACAGAATGGCATAAATTTGTTTACCAAACACACCATATGTCCATTAAAATATCAAAATTCCTCATTCCCCAAATCAAACACATAGTCTGAAGTTTGACTCTTCAGTTTAGCACTGGAACTACGAATCTAAAGCAAATTAATGAATCTTTTTGGGTGAAAGAACATTAACATATTTGCCTCTCAGGTACACTGCAATAATAAGGAAGCAAATCAAACCTGTTCTAGGCGAATGAACACAGTCAGGGTATGGCTGGGTGATTAATTGAAAAGTATTCGAAATCGACATTCAGAACCTATAATCGATCAAAATTTTCCAGGTCGATTATTTCGATTACTTTCCCTTTAAAAAC
>JBBPDE010217967.1:0-13822 GCA_037974605.1 Nannopetersius ansorgii
ACTGATCATTATATCTGTGCCACAGTGTGGCCTGTCTGACTCCACACTGAAAATACTGAAACAGTTCTTGATTGGTGTGGTGCTTTAATAAGAACCGCATGCAAGTCTATTACAGGTCTAATATTACTCAGCATTCAAAAAGTGGATGTGATTGAAACAAACTGAAAGCAGATCTGAAATCAGCATGAAAAACTGGTTTAGAAAAGTTGTGGTTGTGTTTTTTTGTTGGTTTGTGTTTTTTGGCCTGTGTTATAGACCTATAGCTAACTCTCTTGTATGACAATGACATAAAAATTACAATTACAGCAAAACGTTTTTGAGCGGTTTAAATATCAGGATGGGAAGTAGAGTTTGGTGCAGTGTCTATTCTTAGTTTAGTGCGAGCCTCAGCACCGCCACACTTAGCTGGGTCATGTTTAAGCTCCGGAAGTCTCGCTGCTAACTTGCCTGATGAAGTTTCATTAGGAAGGAATGACAATAAGCGGCTTTCGTGAATCGAGGCTTAAGTGCTGGATGTAGAAACTCCCTCTGTTTCTCAGCCTTTGCTTAATGGACATGGGAAATCTGTGCAGAAAGCAAATGGCCGTTTATTAATTTGGGACATTCAATGGTTTCTATAGTGAAACACTAATGATTTACTGAAGACTTCTTATCTACACCAACTGGTTCATCACTGCAGCCCCCGATCAACTAATGTGACTACAAAATCAAACACCTTAATTTTACTTCTTAAAATGATCTTATATTTTTAATTAAGGGACAAAGTGCCAAGATTAAGGAGGAAAACTACTGAATTCCCGCTTTACCTTTTGAACCTCCTCAATTAACACTTTAAATTTAAGATTAAGGGGTTTCACACTCGTGCCTTAAATCTAATTTTAAGGGGTCAGTTTTACAAATTAACAGCCACTTGAAGGGGTTTGGTGTATTTTCAGGGTGAATTAAGGAAGGGTTCAGCACACATTACAAAGCGTAATTTAACTCTTGAATACACTACTGCCCTCATATGAATAAATATACAGTAATCCCTCGCTTTTCGCGGGGGCTACGTTCCAAGAGCACCAGCATATAGTGAAAAAACATGTATTTTGGTAAAAAAATGCCAATTTTTATAGTGCAAACCCTAAATATGCCCCCAAAAATGCTCCCAGAACTCTTGAATTTCAGAATCAGAAAACTTTATTGTTTAAAAAAACATTAGCATTAACATGCAGTGAGCGAAAACAAACAGTCATACACAGAAGAAACGTTGAAATAACTCTCTCTACCCACATGTAGAGAACACTAAAATAGGAGGACAAGACACAGAACAGTCATGCTACATGCTGCAGCAGCTTCTTCTTCTTACTCTTTTTACTTCCTCTTTTTATGGCAGTTGACAACTTTTCAGTGTATTACTGCCACCGCTGGACTGGTGGAGGTAATTCAGTTCGGTTCTCAGGAAGATCCGTGTTAGATTGAATCCGCATAAAACTGAAGGGTTGCTGTATACAGAGTCCTTCCTGAGCATCTGTTGCTTAACTGTACAAATCAAACTCTTTTGACAGTTTTGCGCTGCTCTTCCCACTCAGAGACAATGGGATGACTTTTCCAGCCCTGCCTTTTCATCGACCCAGCCTGAAGTAGACAGGAGTTCTCAGATCTGTTAGGGGTTGTGGATTTCTCCTGAATCAGGGGAGAAGACTGTGCTTCCTCCGACTGGTCCTGACCGTTTTTGTGCACTTTTTGTTTGTGTCTCATCTATATTATGGCGAACAGGCTGCGGCATAAAAAGAGACAAAGCCCCGGCAGGAGGAAGCGAACGAGACGAGGCACAACACTTCGTTCACATGTCAATTCACACCAAAGGTCAGGTGGAAAACAAGCCAGGCAGTGAGAGATCAGCTGTAATCTTCCCCAACAACATGTCCTGAAGGCACGGCGCTCGATCACAGAATCTTGCTCTTCGGCTCGCTTGCTTGCACCCTCATAATTCTTTCAGCAGCTTGCTGTCGAGGTTGGACTTTGCTTACTGAGGAGCGATCCCCTGGCTGACAGCGAATGGAAGATGTGCTTTTAATGTGAAACAACACATTATGTTTACGATAAATTCCCGTGGAGGTGTTGCATTGATAGGCCATGACTTTCATCCATTATCGCACCGTAGACCGAAGACTCCTTCACACATGTGCGTTCACTCTGGAATTTAAATGTAATTAAGCGAGAAGCGGTGAAGGGTGAACGCAAGCCAGGGTCAAAAGGCCAGTAAGACTGAGACTGTAATTTAACAGCAGAATAATTAGCATTTTTTTTGGCTTGGTAACACTTTATCCCTGCTATGAAAAATTGCTGTGTTATAAAGACATAAAGACAGGTGTCATATGGTGTCATAAGCTGTCATGATGGATTATGTCTGTTAGTATAACAGTGATGTTCCCTTAGCATCGTCAGATTGACGTTACCCGACCTGAATTCATTCTAATTCTAACAGACTGAGTGGTAAATTGATGCAACACTAATAATTCAAAGCAATTATTTTTGCTTGGTCCAGGGTGTCTGTGTAATTGAAGCATCTAATATAATGTAATATCAGAAGAAATGTGACTAGATGCATTTCTGAGGGGGAAAATGAAGCGTGGTTGCTATCAAACCAGTGTTTGGAGACACACCGACAAAAACAAGTTTGCACTAAAACAAATGTAGGTTTGAACTGGCAATCTTGTTTAAACCACAGCAAACAATGACACATATCCATTTCTGCAACTGAGCTGAGTTTTAGTGTCTGGGAGTAATTTTTTCTGCCATAACAGTGGGAATTTCTCACTTGTGGCACTAATAAAGGTTAATCTTATCTTATCAGAATCAGAAAACTGCTAATGTGGGGACTGACACAACACATAAAGACACAGAGACACAAGAACAATGTAAAATAAAATAAGATCGAAATAAAAATCTGTAGTCAAAAAACAACCATAATATGAACAGACGATGCTACATACAGAGCTGCTTGGTATAATATCTGTCTATTGTGACATCCACAGAGCAGCTGCTAGAGGCTGCAATTGGGATTTAAGTTCTGGGACTCTTATTTTGAAGTCAGTGTATGTTTGTGTCTATGGTCTCTGTGTCAGGTGTTGTCATTTAAGTGGTGTGGGTTATGATTGGTTCATGTTCGAGTGGGTTTTGTATTTAAGTTCTATGAGTTCGTGTTCAAAGGCTGGTCAACCCTCACGATTGCCCTGTATGTTTCCTGCACATGGTCCCTTCCTTATGTGTCAGCTGTTAGTTGTACTTCTGTTAGCCCCTTGTGACTTTTTGCTTTCGTTATGTAGAGTCTGTGTCTTTTAGGTAATAAAATTCCATCTAATAGAACCTGCACTCTTGCGCCTCGCCTCACTGCCCGAGCACCAAACGTGACATCTATAAGTAACACAGAAAACCTGTTTACACATAGTTTGGAATAAGTCATTTCACTATTAGAAGATCAGTAGTAATCTTATCCTGTTATCTTATTTTATCTTATGTGTCTGCTGTGTGTTTTGTCCTGCGCTTCTTATTTGTGTTTGTGTTTCTCTGTGTTTTGTCGACTGTCCAAACTCTTTCATCCCATTCATTGCAGATTTACCCACAAAAACTGATTATTTTAAATGACCAATACATGACCTCAGAAGACAAGCAGCACCTGTTTTGGCTATAAATAGAATTTTAAAGATTAAAAATGAAGACGAATAGCATGATTGCTTCTGCAAGTAGACAGTGGCTCTGATCCAATGGCTCTGATCCAGTGGCTCTGAGCATTGTCGGATAGACCATTCCATATTCCAGCTGCGTTGGGGGCACTGGGGGCAGGCGGTCAGGCTTGCCACCCTTCCTAAAATGCCACCCTAGGCGACTGCCTTGTCTGTGCTAGTGGAGGCACTGGCCCTGTTTGACATCTATAGTAGGTTTTTGCTGAGTAAGCGCAAACAAACACCCAAAAATGAATGCTAAGGAAGTTTATGTTCCTCCTTGTCTGGCTGCGTTAAAAACAACTCTGCAGAGTGGGGTCTGCACTTATGAGCTCTAGCTCCTGCTGTTCTTTACACACTTCAAAACAGGGCTCTATTACAGCAATTACTATTGATTACAACCATACAGGTGTGAAGTCTGTACTCTGTAATAAACACTTATGATGAAAAAAATAAATTAAGTTCCCCCCTCAGTACCTCAAACAAGTGATCCAGTATTTTGCAGTTGTGCCGTAGGTCCATGCGAGAGTGAGTGTCCCATGTTCATACCAGTCTGTGATGTCTGAGCAGTGGGTCTCCATCAGCCCATGGAGCATCTGGAAAACAGATTTGAGTTATACTTAGTATTCATTGTCTCCCAGCAGAGCGTGGCAAACTTTGAGCGATGCATTATTCATTCTTTGCTTTTGTCTCTGTCTTCTCCCGCACGTCCCTTTGCCTTTGTATGGGACTCTTTTGTCTCTTGGGTTGACATTTGTGAAAAATGCAGCTACTAAAGCGAGAAATTTGAGCAGCATAGCGCACTCACCTGTCTCAGAGATGCCTCCTTGTTGAGGAGGAGCAGCAGGAGAGCCTCCCGGTCTGTGAGGAACAAGAACAGCGAGATGTTTACTCACGACTTTATGAGGTGATCTGGGTTCAGAAGCGCATATGTGTACTGTATGATGACTCTATGAGGTGGTCAGGATATGGATGCCTGGATCTTATGGGCCTTCATACTCATATGAAACCATCGTTTATGGTCAGGAGAGTGTCCTGCACCGGGTCGGGTCCCCGCGGATAGTTGCTGAAACGATTTCTATTAGCTTATGTCACACAATTGGCTGTTAGTGCCCTCCTCCAATTAGGGCCTTAACACAAAAGTCGGCTAGTCGACTACAGAGACATAAGTCGATGTCCCCCTGAGAGAAGTCGACTAGTCGTGTGTTTTTTCCTCTCTCTGCTCTCGCATGTGTACACAATACAATCTCTGTCTCTGATTGGCTCTCCTTGGTTTAACCAATTATTATAGTCCCTTCATAAAAGGGCCGGTGCTGTTGGCGCAAGGGGAAACTAAACACGAGACCACAACAAGACGAGAGACATGGCAGCAGAGAAGACAGACACACATTACATTACATTACCTTTACTCTAGAACACAAACAGCACGGAGACCTGCAGAACCTGCAAGTTGGTGTTAAAGTACAGTAACAGAACCGGCGCTCTGCATCTGAAACGGCTCCGCTAACTAACATAGCTAACGCTAGCACTGCAGGGAGTCGTCCTGCTCTCAGTTCTACACTTAAATTTACCAGAAAATTCAAGGTATCAGTCTTTGTTTAGTTTAGTTTAATTGTGGTGTTGACTGTTAATGTTACAGAGAACTTTAATAAAAGTTGCTCAGTGTTGGACGCCTGTGTTCCTCCACTGTGTGTGTGTGACATTATCAAACGACTCGCCGACTCGACTTCGACTTTGCTGACTGACTAGTCAACTTGAATCCGGGCGTTAATGCCCTACCTCCAAGTGTGTTGAGTCCAATGATGTAACATTTGAGAAGATTCAGTGGTCCTCCATGACCTCAGAGGAAGCCCGTGCCAGCCTTTAGCATCCTGATGCTGGATAGAGGATGTAACTGGACATGACTAAATAGACATGATTTGAGATACTTTTAGATTCTATATTTTTATTGAGACAATTTGGGCCATTAATGTGTCCATTAAGTTCTAATGTTAGCAATGTTAGCCTCATAAAAACAACGTCTTGGTTGAGTACATCTGGATAATCGGGTAGATTCTTTTTCAGTTTACTATTCTTTCAGTGGATGGCTTGGGATCTAGTAAATTATCTCAAAAATATATAGGCTACGGACAAATATCTTGACTTAAAAAAAAGCCCATGTCAGACCAATAGCGTAAAACCCAGTAAACAGCAACAATGAGTACCTACCTGATTCTGAATCTATTAATTCATTTTAGACTGAAAAGGGAAAAATTCAATGTAGATGAGGAACATAATGAAAAAATATCATCCCCCGCAGATCCCTGACCTGAGGTATTTGCAAGGTGGAGTAGATATGCTTTAATACATTTTCAAATATATTAAGAGTTTTCTTTGGAGAGCTGAGTAGGACAATGAACACATATTGCAGTGCCTTTCACATGTAATACAATTTTAGAGAACAGACATTGAGCGACAGTAGGAAATAATTAGCTCTAATTGAATCCCGTACTTCAGAGCTACAAAAAAGTATTTTTGGCTACAAAAAAGTCTTCCTTCGGAACGCTTTTATTTTGTAATTTGATTTAAAAATGGAAGTCTGAAATGCTTAAGAAGGTTAATGATGGTGGGTGTTGTCAAAACGGTGCCTTTTTAGTCTTCCTAACTGTCTCACACACCGGGTCACGTCACGAGGTCTAGGAAATGATTCACGTAAAGTATATAAACAGGAAGTAAGTGTATCCTCTTCACACAGACATTGGGGTTGCTACTTCATGCCAACGTGTAAAACCCAACTCAACTCGACTCTACGGTACCGTGAGTATTCTGACTCTCTGGAGTCTGTTTGTATACTTTCCTGTGTGTGTTCAGAACACGCGTTCAACTTGGTGTGGACTTCTTCTGGAGCGTTCTGAGATTAAACTGAGTGGCTTACCTACTCTCGCGTGTCTCTCACGTCTGAGTCCTTCCACCGCGCTACAAAGTTGGCACAGTCCACTGTTCGTTCTGCCTTTCACTGTGACACTAACAGGACTTTTATATGTTTACAGTATGTTCCTACAATTCTTCTCTTACTACACTGAGGCCTATCATCCATCCAACAAGTCCAGAGCTCGGGCTGTGTCCCAATAGTTCAATAAAGCTGCTGTTCTGATCTGCAGCCACTGCATACTCATGGCAGTATGTTTTTTACATTTTTATGTAATCCTATTTTCTCAATCTATGTTCACATATTTTCTCAATACACAAATGTACACTATGAACCGGGGGATATTTTAGCCATGGTAACGTATACATCCATGGTCATACAACAAGTACTTCGAACAATGGCGGCATCAGAAACGGCTAGGGTGCCTGATTCCAACTAATTTAGCATTTTTTCCCCAATTGTTCTGCTAAAATATCATGATATGAGTAGGCAAACATCCAGTTGCCTCCTTCATAGAAGAATTTCATTTACTGACGTTGGTTTCTGGCCTTGGTGCAGATTTATTTCAGCCGTTAATGTTGCCGTGTTCCCCACCCGCCTGCGTTGAGGCACTAGATTCATTCATTTTCTATAGGCTTATCATCATTAAACAGGATCACAGAGCCTAGTGGTCAAGGGGTGAAAGGCAGGCACACACAAAACACATTCATGCACACCTAGGGTCAAATAAGCATCCCCTGTCCGTCTGATGTGTATGCCTCTGGACTGTGAGAGGAAACAGGGGAACCCGACAGAGACACAGGGAGAATGTGCAAACTCCACAGTTTCCTCTGCCATATTGGCCGAGGATTGCCATCCACTGCCTCACTGTGTTACCCAGGTATTAGATTGGTCATGATCATGATCAGCTCATTTCCACATAGTAAAGTTGGTCCGGCCTAATTATGGGCCACAAGTTCTACTTACACCTGGGCCATGTGCGGAAATGAATTACGTTCCTGTAGTGGGCCGCTTCCGGTAGTCACGGTGTGGGACACATGTGACCCATAACAAAACCAGAGCATCTTCTAGGCCTACAATGTACAAGCCATGTTTAGAACAGGTTACAGACTTTAGCCTAGACTAAGCCTATCAGCTTGCTGGCTATCTAATGGCATAAAAAACAAGCATTGTGTGTGTGTGTGTGTGTGTGTATGTGTGGGTAGAGCTTATGATTGAGGAGCCTGAGGGAACAAACTGTTTTTCCAGATGGGAGGCGGGAGAAGAGGGTGTGTGAGGGGTTCTCCACAAAGCTAGAGACTTTGCAAATGCAGTGTGTGGTCTAGTCTTATGGGGGTTTTCCACTGACTGGTACCGGCTCAGTTCGGTTCGGTTCTACTCACTTTTTTGCTTTTCTAAAAGCACTAAAATCTGGTACCCGGTACCATTCTTGGTACCACCTTGGCCGAGGTTCCAGGCCTGCTGAACCGATACTAAATGATAGTGTAAATACTGGAGGTTCCTGATTGATGGTCGCTAGGGTTACATCTGTGTTGTTGACTGAACGTTAGTGTTAGCATTAGTGTTAGCCTAATGTTGCTTCTTTAGTCTGGTGATAGTTGTCTCTGTTTTGTGGCAAACAGCCACAAACCAAGGATAAGTAATAAAACCCCTCTGATTTCATCCATGCTGGCGATTGTAACGATGCTGGGTTGTTTAGCTCAGCTTAGAGCGGTCCGCTCGTGCTGCTGCTCAGAATGTTTGGTCGCTATAGCAACCAGCTCTAGTGGAAAACTGTAGGTCTGAAACCAAACTGAACAGAGTAGAACCAAACTGAACCAAACCGAGCTGGTACCAGTCAGTGGAGAACCCCCTTTAGTCTAGGCTGAAATCTGGAACCTGTTCTAAACATGTCTGGTAGAACGTAGGCCCAGAATTGGCCAGATGATCTGGCTTTGCTATGGGTCACATGTGGCCCACACTGTGACTACCAGAAGTAGCAACACTGAGACCTCATATTTTCATCTTCCTCCCCAGGAATTCTCAGGCCTAAACTGCATCCATAAAGTTACTGTAAAGTTCTTGAAGCTCTGTAAGAAGTGCCAGGTCTAAGTTAGAGTTGTTAAGCTGTGAAGAGTCAACTTGGGAGCCCCTGTTTTTAACTCTAGGCCAGAGGACAGCATTTCAAATTTATTCTAATGGACCAAAGAGGTCTCTGCTGCAGAGAGATGGTTTTGTACAAAGGTGGACGGCTGTAATGGAATCAGTTGAGACTTAAACATGTCATTTTACGCTTGGGCTCAGTAGAAGACATTCCTAGATCTGGGACGTAACTTGCATTAACAGGCCAGTTTCAGCACTGAGCACATTGTCCAATTAATGTAGCCTGAAAGCCAAATTAACACCTCATGCTTTGACATTTATAGATCCTGGACGCTGAAAGAGCAAATCCTCCTCAGACCCAAATTCCTCACTGAAGCCTCTGAAATGGCAAATATTATGCATGCACTTGAAAATGCACGCGAGGAGCTCATATCGGGCTGCTTCAGGAATGGTTTCGTGTATTTTCGGCCGTCTTGGAGGGCTTTATCTCGCTGGTTCCAAACGGAGCTTTCTCAAGTCACAACTTTGCTTTATCACAAAGAGGTTCTTTCTAGCCAGCGCCTTACCGAGTGGGGAGAGTTGGAGGTTCTGGAACAGCCTGGAGAACAAGGGGGAGCTGGAAGGCTGGGTTCATTAGGGGTGAGTGGCAAACAGTGGTAGATTATATCTCTCCCCTAAGAGGCCGTGGTCAGAGAGTGCGGCTTTCAACTGCTGTTTGTGGGCCCAGCAGAAACGAGGCCGTGTGAATTCTGCCGTCAAAAAAGGCTCTTTGCGAGCGCCAGAGCACTTCACAAGCCACAGCTTCGGAGTGCCGAGGATCACAAGGCCGATCCTGATAGCGTGGAAAAAAGGCTGCTTTGCATCTGAAGATCTCTGGAGAGATTAACTTTTGACTTATGCCCCCGAAAAAAGGGGCTCGGAAACGTGCTGCTGGTTTAATCTACTGCCAGCAAAAGAGAAGGAGCGAGCTTTGGGATTTCACATCATTTACACCAGGAATTCTCAGCTACAGACGTGTAAATGTCCAGAGCTGATGTCAGACAACGGTCAGCGGGTCGTGGGTGACAGTTCCCATGAAGTTCTTCTGCCAAAAGACTCTGCCATTTAAGCACTACAAGAAATGAGGAGAGATTAAATTCTTAGACAAATTCTACCAAGGTCTAAGAGCTTAATTAGTCCAGCTACGGATATCATTAGGAAAAGCCAAATTCAGAGACTCCTCAAACATTGTCCCAACAATCAGCAGCCAATGGCTTCTCCAAGCCATCTACCAGTACTATGAACTTTTCAATAACTAGTACAAAGCTAGAGGAGGCGATGAGAGGATAGCAGAGCTGTTTTTGCAGTAATGTAGTTAAGAAATGACAGTTAATGAGAATAGTGGAGGTTGAAGTTGAAACCTGGAAGACCAAGAAAACCAAGGTCAATCCAAACCACAATTCGATTAAAAAGACCATAGCAAATGCTGGAGCAGGTTTAGCAGACTCTGGAGCTGGTTTAGCAGACTCTGGAGCAGGTTTAGCAGACTCTGGAGCTGGTTTAGCAGACTGTGGAGCGGCAGTTTAAGCTTCTACTGTGAAGCAATGCCTGCTTTTTTGCACATTCATATATCTAAATCCTACATTTTATTATCACTATCAAAGCAACTTTTAGCACAATTTCAAGTCGGTTCATCATTGGCCTAGTGGTTAGGGAGTTGCCCTGGTGATCAGGAGGTCATGGGTTTGAATCCTAGGACTGCTAGTGGCACCACTGAAATACCATTGAGCAAGGTACTGTACCCATGCACTGCTTCGGTTTGTGAATGGATTAAATAGGTTAAATGCAGGGAAAGAATTTCACATTGTTCACACTGTCTGATGTGTCATGACTATTAGGGGCCACATTACTTGCATAGTATCTTCTGATCACAATATATAAATAATATTTTATAGGTGTTTCTAGTAGGGTTTCATATGAAATTTGCTTGTTATGACCTCTCAAATTCTGCAAACACTTCACCCTTCAAGTAACACCGACATAACTACGCCACAAACATGTCATGATAGATCAAGTTTACCATTACAAAATTGCCATGACGGTTACTGTAACATTGGAAGTCATGACCTTAAATCATGTGACATAAGCTGTCATGACATCAAATGTAGGATCTGCCATGTAATGTAATATTAAGGCGACACTGTTTTATTATGAGACATAATCTGTCATGACAATTCACAAGTTTGAGAAAGTGTAAATCATAATCCTTTGGGGACCAAGTCAAGGCAAGCAGGTTTATAGTAATTTTAGAATGGGACCCGGCAAATATACATTTACATTTACATTTATGGCATTTATCAGCCGCTTTTATCCAAAGCGACTTCCATTCCCTACCTACAGGGGGCAGTCTCCCTGGAGCAACTGGGGGTTAAGGGTCTTGCTCAGGAACCCAGTGGTGGTGTGCTGAGGGTAGGATTCGAACCTATGACCTACCACTAGGCCACAATCACCCCATATAATTCACTGTTGAACTAAATAATTCACTGTTGAACTAAAATACATGTATTGTTGTCCTTACAAGCAACAAGCAACTGAAGACACACAGAATTTTACTGTCCTGTTGTCCTCTACAGTGGATATGCTGGGAAATTAAAATAAAACATATATTCAAAGATATTTGAATTGTAAGGTGTTTTTTAGGCTAAAAAGATAGGAAATCATCCAAAAAAAGAAACTGTAAGACACTTCATTTCCTTCGGTTGTCAGGAGGATACACAGTGAAACCCAACAACGTTACTCCAGTAACAAAAACAGAAACACAGCAAGGCAAGACTACACAAGCACAGACAGGACGAAATACACAGAGAGCAAAAAGAGCATGAAAGAGAAAGCAAGAAAAAAAAGCAACAAAACAACAGGACAGTCGACGTGTGCGTGTGCAGTGTGTGGGTATAGTGTTCCCTTGTCCTTGTTAAACATGCCACTGCATGAAATCATACTAAGCTGGACTAAATGAGGTGCATAGAGTCTGTAGGTGTTATATAGTCATTGATTATAGAATGTTAGAATTTAGGCTACATAACTGTGGAATGCCAGTCATTGGACAAAAAGCCCCTTTTCAATGTCAAAACAGAGCAGAAAGAGTCCTGTCATATCTGTTGGTGGTCCGACTGCCGTCTGAGGGACATTGTGAACAGAGAGAGTGAGAGATATTTTGCCCAGTGAATCATATCTTACATCATGTTACTATTTGTAGATGATGACTGATAGCAACAGACTCCACTCGGAATGTCATCCTTGCAGCTGCACGATGGAGAAAACAACATCTTTACACCTGAGATCTTGATGTACAGCGAATGAGGAAACCATATTAGAAATCCGGTGTCGGCCTCTCAGCTGAAATGGGTCTGCGGCCTGGCTGCGTTCCACCGGCTGAGAACTGCTGCACTGCATTGGGAGCATTCCGAACCGTATCAAGTGACTCTGCCTTTTCGTTTTCTCCAAAACGGCTTTAGCTGGTTATCCGCCCACATCAATCAGATAGTGCCACCGCACAGCCAACAAACACAGATGCCTTTCAATAAAGGACAGGCCCTGTTTTACTACGCACTGTGTTGCAATCATACTTCCCCTTGTTACGGGATGCAGAAGGCTTGGCGTGTTGCCTTTAAGCGCAGTTTAACAGCCCTAATCAGCCCGTGGCGTTTTCCCAGGCTTTTCCGGCATCCTTGAAACAGTCGCCTGTTCTCTCCCAGTGGGAAAGCACCCGCCTGTCCGTCACGGCATGCCTCTGGTGGAAAAGCTCCAGTCAGTGAATAGAATGGCTCACATCAGTGAACTCTGTTGCCCTTCAATAGCCGCCTGTTCGATGTGGAGCACTGCGGTCCAGTGGAGGTATAGTGAAGGTCTAATGGAGGTCCAATGTGGTGGTCCAATGAAGGTCTAATGGAGGTCCAGTGGAGGTCCAATGTGGTGGTCCAGTGAAGGTCTAATGGAGGTCCAGTGGAGGTCCCATGTGGTGGTCCAATGAAGAAATAATGGTGGTCCAATGGAGTCCTCACAGAAAATAGCACATTTTAACCACTCACAGTCTTTTTATTTCTCCAGAAACCACAGCAACAACATGCTAATGGATGCTTCGAAGCTTGAAGTGGACTCCTCTGCAACTCCTGCCACTCAATAGTGTGGCCACCCAAGCATACTGGTGACACAGCTTGAGGCTCTGCATTCCTCCCGCCGCCCCCGGACCGTCGGCTACACATGGGCACTCCATCAAAGGGAATTAGTCAAATCTTCCAGAAGAAAGGGTTATTTTTAGGCAGGAACAAATTATATTAATTTTTCTTCACCCCGTGCTCTCTCACAAGGAACAATCTTCAAAGTGCCTGGACGAGGCTCTATGAAGATGATGGGATAAAGTCAATGAAGTTTGTGATGCTCACCCTGGTTTTAAGTCATTGAGCTTTAGAGACTGAGGGGGGAAAAAGTGGTGATTAATTTGAGGCCTGGAGCAAGTCTTAAAAGCTGCGCCTCATGAAATTCACTCGCCCTCGTTCAATAGCTAAAACGATCTTGATCGGTCCGAGCGTAATTTAGGGTCTGAGGGGATTACAGACCAACAAATCATTGGGATTCCCAGTTAAAACTTCTCACACGTGTGTGTTGTGGGAGATATAACAGCAGTGGAGTGAGAGAATCAGCCTGAGGGCTGTTTTTATTCATTGACTTCTAAGCCTTCATTCATTGTTTAAAACATGAGTCATCCACAGCTGGCTTGAGGGCCACATCAGCCCACCAAGGCCTCCCATCAGACCTGCTAGTAATACAAAAAACAACAGAAATGGAAAAATGTACCTTAAATAGGCACCATTATGGCCTCGTTTACACTGCAGGTCTTGATGCTCAATTCTGATTTGTTGCCTATATTCGATTTTTTTTACCTTCTGTTTACACGTTTTTTAAATTGTGACCCCTATCCGATTTGCTTGTTTACACTTGCTATATGCAATATGCGATATGCAAAATTGCCATGATTTTGAGGCAGCGAGGGAGAAGGGCGATTATCGCAGCCTGCGCATCTGCTTCAGTTATTATGGCCTCGACCATTCAGAGGAACGTCTGGGTGCGTGAGAGATCTCAGGATTGG